>BGPR01000142.1:418307-443185 GCA_013235015.1 Araneus ventricosus | reverse complement strand
CTGCAAGCTTGCACTCTTGTCATGACAAATTTGTGGCAAACTTGCACTCTTGTCATGACAAATTTGTGGCAAGCTTGCTGCAAACTAAAATTGCTATCTGGGTATATAATAACTAGCTGATGTACCCAGTGTTGCTCAGGATTAAAATATTTTCAAGTCTTAGGTACACTTTAAACTTAATAAAACAGTTTTTTATTGCAGTGTCTTTTGCTGATTTTAGTTTTCCCTCTCCCTGATTCCTCGGCCAGCAGCTCTCTCCTCCCCCCCTCTTTTTGTCTCTGTATTTTGAACCACTTAGCACAAGTCTAGCAACCCTTGGGATTCCATTTTTCCTTCCCAAACACTGCCACAGTGTCAATAAAAGTACCTTCATGTCATGGTTTTTGTCACTGTGACCCAAAGTACAATTCTCTCCTTTTTGGTGTTTGTGTGCCTGACCGGAAAAACACCGCATAGTATTCCTTCTTTTTCTACTTAGGTTCTCTTCTTTCGGTAGGAGCAAGAGTCAGTATCCTTGAATGGGTTCACATATTCATTAGGATTGTTCTAAAATTTGTGAAAATTAAACAAAACGTTGCATGGAGAGATTAATTAAACAAATGCCATTAGATTGCTGTGTGTGTATTAAAAGGTGCAAATGGTACGAAATAAAAATTCTGCCTTTCATACTAATGTCCAAAGAAAGTATTTTTTGTCATAAATTTAACAGTGACAAAAACACGGGAATGAAGGATTTGTAAAACAATAAAATGGGTTTGAATTTATTTACAACAATTGAACGCATTGTTACAAATTGCACTTAAAATGAATTTTGAAATATTTATTAAAATTGGAAAAAACGAAAAAGGTGCAATTTAAACTGGGATTGTCAAAAAGATAATTTTTTTGTTCTTTAACCCTTTCAACCCAACTTTTGCATGATTAAAATTTTAACTATGAAAAGAAAAGTAATTTAATTCAATGTTGGCATACTAAAAGAAGTATACTATGAGTTTAAGGTTTTTCACTTTTCCCATTTTCTGGATATCTCCTGTGACAATATGTCCCAATCGTATAGTCAAATGGGACTATTCCTGTAAAACTCTCTTTACTACCATAAGATTAGCATTTCAGGAAAACAACTTTACAGCTTCGTAATAATAATCTTGCTGTAAAGACAACAGAAACATAAGTCTGCCATTTGCAATCTGAGAATGTTTCCAAGTTTCTTCAATCATAATTTTATTTCCTAATTCCTTAAGAACACTGAAAACATAAAAATCCACATAATATTGGGATTTATTTACCAATAAGGAGTGAAGTCTATTCTCCGGGACATATATGCCTATTAGAGCCGAAAGGGTTAAGATGGTATATAAATAAGGGCGAATCTAGGATTTCGTTAAGGAGGGGGAAGGGACTACTGAGGGGAAAAAAAAAATCCTTGTTTTTAAATCTTAAAAATTAAGAATTACTTAATTGAATTAATTATTAATTTCGAATTAATTAAATTTTTATTAATTAATTTTCTTAAGTGAAATTATTAAATTGAAATTAGTTAAATTTTATGAAGTAAAATTATTTAATTGGTTAATTTTTAATTAATTAAATTTTAACAGATTAAATTTTAATTAATTAAATTCAATTTATTAAATATATGAGGACGAATCTAGGAATCCTTGATGGATACTGTGAAGAAACTTTTTTCGTATTTTTAACTTTAAAAAAATGCTATATATTCAACTAAAATTGTGTTTCATTTTATTTTTTAACTCAAAAAGTTTTGTTCTCTTCACAAGATTGCCAATTAGTCATGGCCAATCTCCTTGACCTTTTCTTACAAATATGTCAACCTAACCACACTTTCCCATTTTGCTCGCCATATTTTGAATTCTGATTTTAATTGAAACTCCAAACTTTTAAAATACCTGTTGTACTTCAAAGCAGCATGAATATCATTGTCGTTGTAAATTGCATTCTTCAATGGTATAAGACTTTCTAGAGGTAAGATCTGGTTTAAACCTTAACCCAAGTTCTAAAATAAAGTAATCAACTATAGATTTAAATATCACTCGTCTTAAATACTCCTCAGCATTGCTAGAAAAAACATTTTCTCTAGTTGTTTCCTTGCCACATGTTCTAGAAACCTTCATTTCGCTGTTAACATCGTCAGATACACTTGTGTCCGAAAGTTAAGTACAATTCGTATAATGCAAAAAATTAGAGTTAATACAGGTGCAGTGGTTCATAATTAGTTGTAGAGAATTGTGAGACGCGCAATCGCAGAAACTCACGTTTTACAGTGAAGATTCGGTCAGGGCTTCTAGGAGAACAGTCAGGAAGTGAAAATGATTTGGGCTCACACCATTGCACAGAAAGCTGGTAATGAATTTGTGACTTTCATCAATGGTTTTGTTTGCTAGGCGCAATTCTTACATAAAATTTCGTAAAAATAGCACCTATATTCGGGGAGACAAAATATTTTTCAAGAAATCCCCCCAGTTTTTCATATGTTTTATGTTTGTAACATCTAGAGTTTTCAACCACATTATGCAAACAGAATATGTGACAATAGATTAGCGGAGCATTATATTAAAAGTATATACTTTGAATATTCAAGGAAATATGAGTATTTGTTGTAAATAATTTTTAACTACATATGTGCAAAACATAGAATAAATTTCTTTTATAATTTCAAAGCCAGATTATATAGGGCAGCTTATGTCCTGCTGAATACCGTAACTATTCAGAAAGACAACGGAATTGCAGCAAACTGAATTTCAGTTGCTCTCTAAGAAAAACTAAATTATGAGGGTTTTTCTTCAAATTTATACCATAAAACTTTACTGTATACTATGCACCAATTCTTCACTTCAGAAAGAATTTCGAGATTCTTTACATTTATTACCCTAAAAGAAAAGTTTTTCTGATTTTTACCTCGTTGAGTGATTTCTAGAGAATCGTTTTGCAACAAAATTTTGATCATACATTAATTTAATAATAAATTATAATTTTTCGAACTTTTGGTGTAAAGTTTCTTTATTGGTGGGGATTCTTTGCGCCGGTTTTTTTTTTTTTTTCGATGCATTTCAACAGAAAACTCACTCTGTGCAATGTTACATACATTTATTGAAAACCTGGATGGATACACAATACACAAGAAAAATACATTTTATAAATACCTGGTTATAATCAATAATTTTACGCCTTTGTATTCGGTCAAATCAGGATGGCGTTTTAGAAATCCTTTCATCCAATATTATTGCCGGGTGTATTATTAATACAGTGAACTCTCGATATCTCGAACTTCGATATCTCGAAAACCTTGATATCTCGAAAAAATATTTTTCCCCTTGAAATTTCGTATTTCTCTAATGTTAATTTCAATTCTTATCTCGAAGTGTTTTCACTCAAAACCTTGATATGTCGAATTTTTTTCGAAGCAAAAAATATTTTTTTTCCCTTGAAAATCGCTGTTTAGTCACATTGTGACCTTCACGTAGGGGATGCTTCCCAGAATTTGCTGCAAAAGGGACAATACCACTCCCTTTACACCCAAATGGATATTCAAGGTCGCATAGTATCGGCTGGATCCGATGAGTGTCATTCTTACCAATTCGTTACGCAAGCAAGCTGTTGTGTTTATGTAACAGGTTCAACAAACTTGACTACACGTGTTAAATCAGTCTGCGAAAAACGTTTGTGGGGTGTAGTTGAGATTAAAAAGTGTGTGAATTGCCAGTTCGAGTTGCAAAAATGGAAGGTGGTGGGTGCCATGGAGACTTAAAAAGTAAGTGTTAAACGAAAGTTGAATGTGTTGACAGTAAAGAAAAAAGGTCGAGATTTTCGAAGCTGTTGATAAAGGCGGGAAGAAAGGACAAATCGCCATGGATTTTAAAATTCCAGCATCGACTTTATCTACAATACTAAAAGACAGAGAAAATTAAAAGACTTTTTGAACTGAAAAAAGGATCTATGAAGAAGATTCGAATTGAGATCCTGAATTAGAAGAATGCTTCATAAAATGGATTAAACAATGCAGAGATTGTAATTTACCTATTGGAGACAATGAGTTGAAAGAAAAAGCGGAACAATTTGCGCAGAAGCTGGGTTACAAAGACTTCCAAAGCAGCAATGGATGGCTGAAAATCTTTAAAAACCGTCATAACATTGTTTTTAGAAAATTGTGTGCCGAAAGCCAATCAGTGAGTGATGAGCTTTGTTCGGAATGGATGAAAACTCTTCCTGATCTTCTACAAGAATATTCAGTGCTGATGAGACTGGGCTTTTCTTCAAAGCATTGCTAGACAAAACTACAGTTTTCCAAGGAGAAACCTTCCATGGAGGAAAACAAAGTTAAGAGCGAGTAACGTTACTTTTAGCTACCAACATTGAGTAGGACTAAGAAGCTTACTCCATTGATGATTGGAAAATCTAGAAACCCAATGTGCTTTAAAGGAATTAAGTCATTTCCACTTCATTATAAAGCAAATAAAAAAGCTTGGATGACGAGTGAATTTTTCTCAGAGTGGTTAAAACAAATAAACAAGAAAATGTGTAAAGAGAAGAGGAAAATTGTTTTATTCATTGATAACTGCACGGCTCACAGCCTTATCCCTGAAACGAACGCAGTATAGGTGGTTTTCCTCCCACCTAACACGACTTCCAAGCTGCAACCTCTAGAGCAGGGGATAATAAGAAGTTTTAAAGTTTTTTACAGGAAGGAACTTGTAAAGAAGGTTGTGGATTCAATTGATAAATAACAGAAAATGAAACCGTTTAATATGCTCGATTCTATGAGGATGACAGACAGAGCCTGGATGAACGTTACACAAAAGAAAATCAAAAACTGTTTTGAAAAAGCTTGTTTTTCTAGTGTGGAAAGTGAATCAGATGAGGAGCAGGAACTCCACACAGAAACACACCAGTGTGAAGAATGGGAGAAGGTTTCAAAAATCCTCAACCTTTCTAAAACGCCAACGTTTGAAAAGTTTACGGACTTCGACTCTGAGGTTCAAGTGTGTGGACTGTGGACTGATCATGAGATCTTTTCTTAAACAATTTCTTAGCCTTCGAGTGATGAGGAAGAGGTGGATGTTCCAGCAAACACCAACATTACTGCGGGTCAGGCTAAAGATGCTGTTCACATCATGTTCATGGACTGTTCAGAAAACGTGGAAAAAGAGGATTTCGCAGCTATTTTTTGGATTGAAAACTTAGTAAAAAAGTAATTTGAAAAGAGCCGTCGCCAGGTCACTATGCTGGACTTTTGAAAGAAATTCTAAGTAGTAGTAATTTATTACAAATACATTCTGTTTTAAAAATTTTATACTTCTATGTAAATTAATATCACTGCTATGAATTAATATGGAAATTATTGCTGTTTTCAGACATTTAGCTCTATCCGGCTAAAATATTTTACAATACATTCCTTACCTTGTAATTATGTGTTATTTTTAATGCTTGGAGGGTAACCTCGTTATCTCGAAAACTCGCTATCTCGAATTTTTTTCCGGGTCCCTTCGATTTCGAGATATCGAGAGTTTACTGTATATCTATCTATTATTTTTTATCTATTTATTATAATTTTAAAATATACACTATTGACAGGAAAACAGAAGTCACTGAACTGGACTATACAAATTACAACGGCCTTTTCCTTCTCATTGGAGAAAACCAGGAACTATCAGGTTTCCTTACATGAAATGCTCTTTCTTTTGTATAAAACTTTTCGCTTAGGGTACCAAAAAAAGCTTCTGCCTTTTCTGGAGGTAATTACTTTGCCCCTGTATAAAATGCACTGCTTATTCTACTTCTTCCTCTTTAAAAGAACAAATTTTAAAGCACTTGTGAAATGGCATTAAAGCAAGCTTCTAGGGTTTCTGGAGATAAATCCATATAATTACAAGTTCCTACCTTCCTTTTACACCCTGGACATACCTGAAACCAAAGCAAGCATTATTCTTCAATACAAAATAAATTTATAAAAACCATCTGGAGTTGCTTTGTACCGCAAATTTCCATGGTGCAAAGAAATCCTCTTTTTCGGTGCAAAATAACCCCACGTCAGAAAAAAATTGATTACAACTCAACTAACAAATATAATTGGCATCAAAATTAAATATAGGTTTATTATCTTTCACATTTAAATGCTCTTGCCTTCAGAAATGTTGTATTTTCTTCACCACAGACAGTTTTTTCAGCAGTAAAATTTTCGCTGAAAAACTGACTCACTATTTTTTTCCTTTTGTAACTTCTTGAATGATTACTATGTACGTTTAAGGAATGAAATACACTAGTAAATGTTGCCAAGAAACGCGAAGAAAAAATCTCAATCCCGTACACCTAATCAGCCGGTCTCTATTTCACTATTTAACAAAAAAAATTTATTGGTGCAAAGTAATTGCCTCCAGAAATGCAAAGTAAACCCCTTTACGGTAGCTTTTAAGCTTGATTCTTCGCATGGGTGTTTAACATATTTCCAACCTTTATGCAATCCAATATAACTATTCGATAATTCAAATTTAAAATATATCAAGTTAAAAGGAATTTTAAAAGGAAGTTTCCTTTCCCCACTGAAAACTGCATCAGCAACCATTGTTTTAAAACGATCCCCGCATAGTTATGTATTAGTGCTGTATTAGTACGCAGGACTTGCATACAGGCAAGTACTGCATACAAATACAGCACTCTAAAAAAAAAAAGCAAGGTAAATGCAAGGATAAATCAGTGAGTGCCCCGAAAAGTCCTGCAACAAACCTCTTGACCCTTGAATTATCGCTATTCGCCCAGCTGAAAAAAACAACAAAAAAATAAATAAATAAAGCATCAATTGCCCGCCATTCTTGGAAGGATGTAAGGCTTTGTTAATAAACACTTGCGTCTGACTTGTTACTATATTGCAATTACTTTTTTGAAAGTCTAGATAAGAAAAGTAAAAAAAAAAAAATCAATACGTATCATTCTCGGCAGTCTGGAATTTAAGACCCGAAGGGGGGGGGGGGGTTGAGCCCCCAAAGCCCCTCTGGATCCGCCCTTGTATATAAATCATTTTCGTACTATACATTTTGCAGATGCTGTGAGCGAGAAATTTAGAAAAAACTTTAAGTTACAAAAATTAAGTTGGGTTAATTTTCGCTATTTAATTAAATATGTTAAGAAGTAAGTATTTTTAAAAGTCGAAAAAAACACAATTGATCTAGAAATGGACCATAGAATGGAATGTGCCACTCTCATGTCGCTGCTTTTCACCATTTAGGAGGAGTTCTTGTGACATATAGACACATGTATTTTCTGCTTTATATTATAGATTCCCTAAGTTCTTTCGATAATACTTATGTCATTTCAAAACATCTTAATTATCAACATATCTTAAAGAAACTGATTATTAAATTGCATTATGTTACAAATACAAAACAATTCGAAACTATATTATTTTGAAACGTAATGACTAACAAGTGGAAAGGTAATAGTATATTTGTGTAAGCTTCCAACGGGCAGCCAGAAAAGTCAGCGCCAAGGGGCCCATAACAAGCTTAAGCCGCCTCTGCATATGGAGAACAACTTCATTAAGAAATCTTCGGAAATTGAAAGCATGTCAAAACAGGGAATTAATGAAAATAAGACGAACTTCGGTATATGCGACGAATATTCATATACAGTGATCTCAAAATTAAACCTGCTGTGGACTATATAAAAACCATGTCGGCACAGTTTTTTCAAAAAAAAACTCAAATCTTACGAATCAGCTGTGTTGTCAAAAGACGCCTTAATGTTAGCACAGTCGATGAGAGAATTAACATTAACTTCTCAAAATTGCCTCTGTTTGGACAAATCGACAAAAGTAATAATGAACGATCCGTGCTTTACCCAACATTCTACTGCACTATTTGTTACAATCGAATTTAATGATCATAAATTAAAACAAAGCTAAAAAAGTGTATGGTATCGGAAAAACAGCCATTTTCTTTCATTTTAAAAGCGCTTATTAACTCTATGAAAATATTTCTATAGTTTATATTAACTACGAACGCAATGCTCTTCCCATTGTTATTTCAAATTTAATTTTTAATTATGTTTGACAGATACCTTACGATAAGCTTTTGTCTGAGGTCCAATGCAATCGAAACCAGCATTCAAGAAAAGTTATCCGAAAAGGATAAATTCATTCAAGCTTATCATACTAATTGCTTCATGAAATTGAAGCTATCTGTTGTTGTATCAGTACAATGGACTTTCATCTTTTTCATATTAAATGTAGGAGAGAATTCATTTACCTGTTCTTGATTTTTAAACGTACATATTATTTGACATTTTCCATAAAGGTTTAACCAACACGACTTCGGAAAAATGAAATAAAATTATATTTCATTCCCTTGAATTACTCTTGAACATCAATCACAGCACCAAAAAAGATTTTTCTAGACATAATTTTAAGAAAGTTTTACATATTTTATGATAATAATTTTCTAGTTTTAACAACACTGATAAGAAAAATATTATTTTATTATTAAAAAAATGTCGCAAACGATATAAACCATAAGCAATAAAATAAGTTTACTGACACTGCAGTTGAATGCTTAAATTAAACCCGAATTGATTCTAGTTTTCTACTTCCTGCTTTGTTTCAGATAAACTGAGAACGAGTTCGTGAAATACATTTGAAAGCATTATTTCGAAAATGTGTTGATGCAGCAAATTAGACGCAATAATGCATTCTTTTACGGTTTTTCATACAAAAAAATGTTAGGTGGAATAAATTATTGCGTTTCCTCTTATAATGATCATGACTTTATCATAAGAGTAATTTCAATTGATAGGATTGAAATACGAGCGATACCTGACTGAAAAAACTGAAGAAATGAAAAAAAAGAGGAAGATGAGTGGGGAATGAGAGAGAGAAAGAGAGAGAGAGCTAATTTCAGAAGACCCCGAAAACACATTTTTGGAATTATGTTTATCTGCAAACACGATAGTTGAAAAACGAGCTAAAAGAATGGAATTTGGTCCTTGGTTAAAATACCAAAATTGTAGATTTCTGTCGAGCTTTTGACGAAATCCGTCTACGGGAAGTTTGTCCGTCGCTGCATGTAAACGCGATAACTGAAAAACGTACTGAACTAGATTGATGAAATTTAGCATATGATTTTATTATCAGAAATGTATATCTGTGTCAAATTTGGGATCAAACCCATGAAAGGTATAACTGTCTGTTGTTCTGTTTATCGTTGGTAAGTAAGCATATAGCACAGAAATGCACCGAGCTTGATAAATGAAATTTGTTTTCTGGCCTTGTCACCAAAAGTGTAGATCTGTCTCAGATTTTGATTTCAGTCGGAAGAAAGGAAGACGTTCCCAATGCATACTCGATTTTTTCACCCTACTATGAAACTCAAAACGCGGCATATTGTTTTAGTACGCGAGAGACGCGAGGGGAGAACGTTCCATCTTTTTGTCTAAATCCTTGGATTATTAGAAAAACAAAATGCTTATCATTTTTTTTATTTCATCAATTGGGCCTCGCACTTCATAAGACTGACACTGGCGAGGGTATATGCGCTCGGGGCATATTACTTTTCTTTTGTCCCCTCCGATCACATTTGGTTTTGAAAAGATAAAAGAAAAGTGGAATATTTTGTCTTTATGGCGTCCAACGCGTAAATAACACCATTTGGCACGCAACTGAAGCTCTTTTGGCAATTTGAGAAAGTTCCTCTAAATCAGATGTTCCCAACCTGTGGTATGCGTATCCCCGGGGATATGCGAAAGACCAATTTGGGGTACGCCAACTTAAAATCAGTAATGGTGGATACAAGAAAGCACAAAGGATTAAAAAAGTTACAGAATTTTGTTTCGTGTGGAAAAAGCATTTTCGATAAGCATATACACTGAAGAGCCAGAAAAACTGGTACAGGCGTGCGACGGAAATAACGGAGATATGCAACTCATCAGCGTAACCCGATGCGGTCGGCAACGCCTATATAAGACAACAGATGTCTGACAAATGTATTAGATCGGTTTCTGCTGCTGCAATTGCATGTTTTCAAGATTTAAGTGACTATGAACGTGGCGTTATAATCGGCGCACGAGAGATGGGACATAGCATCTCCGAAGTAGCGATGACATTTGGATTTTCGCGTACGACCATTTCACACGAGTGTAGCGTGAATATCGGGTATCCGGTAAAACATCAAATTTCCGCCATCGGTGCGGTCGGAAAAAAGACCTTGAAAAAACTAGACCATTGACGTCAGACGCGAATCCTTAAACGAGACAGACGTACAATACTTCCTCAAATTGACGCGGATTTCAATGATGGGCATCTACAAGTGTCAGAGTGCGAACTGTTCAACGGACCGTCATTAATAAGGGCTCTCAGAGCCGAAGGCCCACTCGTGTGCCGCTGTTGACTGCACGGTACAATGCTTTACGCCTCTCCTGGGCCCGATAACACTACCATTGGACTGCTGATGATTGGAAACACGTTGCCTGGTCTGACGAGTCTCGTTTCCAATTGTATCGGACGGATGCACGTCTACGAGTATGGAGACAAGATCAATAATCCATATTGGATAATCCGTCCTGTTTGTCAACAGGGGACTGTTCAATCTGGTGGAGCCTCTGTGATGGTATGGGACGTGTGCAGTTGGCGTGATATGGGACCCCTGATACGTCTAGAGACGACTCTGACAGGTGACAGGTACTTAAGCATCCTCTCCGATCACCTACATTCATTCATATCCATTGTCCATTCCGACGGATTGGAACAATTCCAGCAGGACAATGCGACACCCCACGCGTCGAGAGTTGCTACCAAGTGGCTCCAGAAACACTCTTCTGACTTTAGACACTTCCTTTCAGTGGCGGACTGGCGAGGTTGCCAGCTTGCCCGATGGCAAGCGGGCCCCCTTAAACAGAAGACAATTTGGGCCCCCAGGAAGTGTGGGAGAGAAAAAAGAACTCTTTCTCTATAGTAAGCTTTTCTAAATCAAACAAATAAAATAGCCTATCGTTGGGGATTTATTGCTGTCGTAATACGACCGGCCGAACAGCGGGTGGTCGAATCCCGACCCAAGACTGGTATGTCAATAATTACTTCTGCATCCAAATTATCTAACAATTCCTTTCCAATAGATGACAATATACAGATAATTCCAAGTTCTCTTCAGACAATGAATTTCTAAATCTGTTCTTTATCTTTAGCTTTGAAAAACAGAATTCAATAATATCATTAGAGCATTCATTACGAAAACTAATATTATTACAAATATGCCGTGATATCTCAAAAATGGATTTCACTCCTTACAGATAAAGTTCTTTTAATATATTTTCAATCGATGCAGGCCTATGAAGAACAGGAAAACTAACATCCTGATTAAAAGAACAGAAACAAGCATACTGGTCTGCATAATATCGAAACCCAACTTAACCATAATCAGGACTCTCAGCTAAACTAAATCTAAATAATGATATTATTCCAACTAAATTCTAACGAAGACTCATGAACAATTAATATTTATTAGTTATTAAGCGGTTATTCTTATCATTGGGATTATAATCCCTCACACGCGTTGTTTACAAATCCCTTTGATAAAAGAATGAGTGTATGGATATACTAATATTTAATCATATTCGGTGGCGATCTTAGCAAAACGATTTGCAAGCTCCACAGAGAAGGAGCACTTTTTCTCTGCGACGAGATCATTCCCTGGCTTTCCAGTATATTTTGACCCAGATGAGACTGACAAGACTTTGAATTCAGAAATTTAATTTTGGACATTCTACAAATTTGTATTTGATTTTAGTACTTTTTAATGTAGGGATGGAACTCAAACTCTCCGTGATGATTTTTATTTTGACTTCGTTCTTCCCTACTCTAAAATCAAATTCTAATAATTCGCTCTAAAAAGCAGGATTAAATGAGTTCAAACTAAAGCAAGGAATTGTTAACAGCATAGCATATTATTTTTAAAGATACATAACAAGAATTCAAAGTTGACATCAAGTCTAATACCAATAAATTTCTCACCCACAGGGTTAAAATCAATTTCCCGAGTAAAATAACGGAAATATTATGAAAAATGTTTGATGTTAAATTTTTTAGATTAAATTTTTCTTATACGGTTTTAGCGACAATGTGTGAAGGAGAAATGTTGCCCTTTAGTAGTGTGTTTTTTGTAAGAATGAGGGAAGAAAATTCTTTTAATGCTTATTAGTTTAGTGATTTGTAGTAATAATATTTTCGTAATTTGTCACTAAATTTATATCATTACAAAAATAATTTTTTGAATTTCTAAAATAATAAAAAAATCATTCTTCTGAAATGAGTTTTGAAAGATATCACGGGGAAAACAACAAAATCTTGCTCAATTTTTAATAACTGAAATTTTAATTAACTTCAGGACTTTGAAAAGTTGAGAGTGATTCTCCTTTTGTTTTAAGAGCACATGTGAAAAATTTCATCAAGTTTGGAGAAAAACTGTCGATTTTTATAAAAGACGAACAATTCCTCTTTACATATAAAGAACTAAACTTTTGTATTAAATCAATTTCAAACAAGACAGTTGAAAAAAAGAAAATTCTAAATTATAGCTGCATTTTATTTTTTTAAGCAATAAAATCTAACACGAAGTACCATAGTGTTATTTCTATGTTTTACTTCTAATCATGCTTTTGTATGCAAATGTCAACAAATAATAAAAGGGAATGTATATGTAGGTTGTTGTCTGTCTGTTGATGTTCTACAGTCCATTGAATCTAGAGCCACCAAATTTGGTATAAACATAATATAAGAGCGTAGGAATATGCATCTCGGAAAGTTTCTAAATTTTAATTAATTAAAAATTTTTTAATTTTTATCTTTCAATATGATGCCAGTTTAGTTGCTGTGCAATTTTTTCTTTAATTTTGCAATTTTAAAAAAATATTTTTAAGCATAATATTTAACAACACTTTGAAATGCTGGAATGAAAGTCAATCAACTTTCATTGCTTCAAATCAATAAATCTTAAATTTGTCTTCTGATAAAGAAGAAGCATGATATAAAATTTTATTTTCAACTTACGATATAAAAAATTTCTTTTATGCAATAAATTGCATTCCATTTCACCAGTTTTTTAGTCCAATTTTTTTTTCTTTCCTCATTACTTCAAATAAATTTATTTTTTAGACCTATTTACAATATTATTATGATAGATTTAATTTTTAGCAATGATCTTAAAACTCATCTTTCCTGTTACGAAAAGAAAGTTTTTCCTGGAGATTATATTATTCATTTTGTGTTTAATTAGGTTAAATATTCACTACATAACTATCTTAATAAAGTGTAATAATTGTAATTTAACTTAGAATTATGCTTGACCAAAATAAAAAATAACTTCATTGACTCTCAAGATTTTTAGCCTTTTTTATCTGCTAAATGTAAAAACCTAAGTCATTAATTTCATGAGATGCGAAACATACTACATCAAAATTTAATTCAAATATTAATACATTCCATGTCCACTGTTTTTCAATTTTTAACTAATTTATTTATTGGTCTTTTGTAACAATTAATGGCTTCGGCTTACCAAAAATTAAATAAGTTGGTGAATTTAAAGTTGGATGGCATAATTTAATCAATACAGTTAATAAGATGAATTATTCAGCTATTAGGGAAAATTTGAGTTCGCCTCTCTAAGTTTTTTTCTCCTTTTATAAGATATGCACGTTCTACCCTCTCTCTTTGCCGACTGAAAACAGGAATACCACTCCCCACACCCAAATTATTTGTCACGAAAGAAAGGGACCTTTACCGTTTTTACAACCTTGTTAACAAAACTAAAGAAGCACTCCCATAGACCCCCACCCCCAAGGAAAAGACGAAAAGTCCCCTTTTCACCGATGCCATTTTGTCAAATTACATGATTCTCCCTCCCCTTGTAACAGCTTCAGCGGCTCGAAGTAGACTTTTTTTCTTTGTTCGCTTGTCCGTCAGTTTTACTACTGTAAAAAGCACTAACAACAAAAAAGAATGAGACATTTCCTAGGACCGCACCCTTCCTGCTCAGAGGGGTCATCTCTTCCGTCTTTCCGGGGGTGATATGAGTGGTCATTGCACAGAAGAGGTCGACTTTGCAGAGAGGAGGTTGTGTGAGGAACATAAAACAACTTGCTATTTTGTTTGCTTTAGAAAAGACGCAGGAATTTCTCTAGAAAAAAAATTCTTCTCTTTCTCTCTCTTTCACATACACCTATCCTGGGGGCCCATATCAGCTAATGTTTAAGGGGACCCACTTGCCATCGGACAAGCTCACAACCTGGCCAGTCCGCCACTGCCTGCTGTACGGGGGGACGAAATGTAACGAAATTGGTCACAAATTTTCGCCTATTATTATCTATCAACTACGGTTGAATACCCCGTACCAGTGGCGGCTCGTGGGTTAATTAAATGGAGGTTCAGAAAACAAATTTCGAAAATTAAATCTGTAGATATGACGTAACTTACACGTTAAAATACATTTGCGTTTTCACAAGTTAAAGGAAAACAATGCAACTAAAAAATAACAAGTTCTCATAGGTAAAAAAAAATGTAACATTTTATTTCTTACAATGGAATGTAATAAAACCATA
The DNA here is from genome assembly GCA_013235015.1 of Araneus ventricosus. Classification (NCBI taxonomy): domain Eukaryota; kingdom Metazoa; phylum Arthropoda; class Arachnida; order Araneae; family Araneidae; genus Araneus; species Araneus ventricosus. Next base: position 428,596 of record BGPR01000142.1, on the reverse strand, counting down.
ATATTGCTTACAATATATCTTTGAACTTTTATTAAAAAATAGTCAAGTAAAATTTTTGTAAATTAAATCAACTCGTCTGTCTTTTTTTGAGGCAAACAAAAATCAATAAGGTTTTCATTGAATTTAGGTATGTCATTGATCATTCTTTTTTCAATTGAGAGCATAGCTAGAGCGCTTAGTCTGTCCTCGTTCATAGTGCTTCTTAAAAATGTCTTAACTCGTTTTAGAGTTGAGAAGCATCTCTCAGCTTCAGAAGTGGTCATTGGAATGGTAACAATAATTAGCAATAGTTTGTAGGTCGCAGAAAACGTAGTCTGCAAATTGTTTTCTATAATAAATTGTAGAAGACTAATAGCACCAGTCATATTTCTGAAATCTGATATTCTGTAAATTACTCCTAGTTCAGTTTTCAGACGATCCTTCTGTAACATGGAATAAACATCAGTTGTTTGGTCAAGAATCTGAGTTGGAAACTTTTTCTCGTACTCCTGGAATTTTGGAGCTTCCAGAAGAGAAACAGCAGAGTAATGAGAAATAAAACAAAATCTCTCTTTTATTTGATTCGAGATAACATCACATATCTCTCTAGCTGCTACAGTTCTATTTATATGAATATTTTCTCCCTTTCTTTTTCTTGAAGTTTTATATGATGCCGATATGTCCTTTGTCACTGTGTCCATTCTCTTCCTTTCTCTCTCTCTAATGACTGCTGGAAAACGTTTACTTGCTTTCTAATGAGTGCTGCATCAGTTCGTGTTTTCTGAAGCTGGTTGTAACACATCGACATAAGGCATAATATTGTGAAACACTGTAAGCCAAAACACAAATTTCGAGTCTTCTAACATACGGCGAATAGCTCCCGCTTTATTTATTGCTTTCTCATTATGTCTTTTAACATTTGAACGAAATGCAATGTCGAGTTGTTGGCGAATATCCACCTTTCCTAGCAAATTAAATTCTAAGATCGAGTTTAAATGTGATTGTGAGCATTCATGCTTTTTTATTTTCTGAGTTAGATGTGATGAACCAGCAACACCGTAACTCACTCAACTTGAATCACCATTCTGTTTTGCAAACAGGAGGCATGGAAAACAAGACAGTCTGTTAGTTGATCCATGAACATTTCTCATATAAATCGGGTTTGAATTCCCTTTTGAAATCTCTAGTCTTACATTTCGTCACCTGGATAAGGTTTAGCAAAGGTGTTGGCCTGAGTAATTTCAATTCAATTTTTCTTTCCAAACACAATGTTGAAAAATGCAATTGCTTTAGTTCCGAGACACTGATTTTACAAAGTGTCATTTTAACTGTTCACATTAGTTCGTAAGAAATATATATCGAAAAATAATAACAATAATAAAAAACGAATTAACTAACCGAATATAGCAAAACCGAGGGAGAATTCGAACGAGAAAACTGCAACAAACACGAACTCTGGCGAGCTCCCGCACACTGAAGATGTGCGAATGGAATGGTATCGGCCGTGCCTTTCCCCTCCCTCTCCTCGGTCCGCTTCTGTCTATAAATTGGTTTTCAAGGGCATTTCTTCGATCGCACGTGCGATCGAGGAAAGACAAAGTGCGCTGTGCTGTAGTAACCTACAATACAGTACGTTAGCCACGTATTACCGTATTTAAAATGGGGGAAACTAATCCTGGAAATTGACAAAAATGTGGCAGTATATTTAATATTATTTTATTTAATTTGTTAATAAATTTATTTCTTCGTTTTTTCTGGGTGTTCCCGTGCTCAAGTGTACAAATAGAGGAGCCGCCACTGCCCCGTACAAAAATTTTTCCCGACGGGATACAAAAATTTTCCGTATGGGGGGCACAGTATCCCCGACAGGGGGGCCCTGCCCCCCCCCGTGTATAGGGCCAGAAATTACAAAGCCAATGTCAGTTTTAATGTCAATGTTTTATATAAAGGTAGATGCCAATACTGAGGAAGAAATAGGGTCAGAGCTACCCGAAAATGCTATAATTGGGTCTGTGGAGAGCATTTAAAAGAAGTTTGTTTAAAATGTTTTGATTTTTGTAATCTCTATACAAATATTAAAATAGTTATCTAAAATTATTTTAGCTGTTTTTTGAATTTTTGATATTGTTACAAACATGGAAAGTCGCTTCTCAGCAATGTGAGTCTTATGGTTGGGAAGAGAGTTTTACAGGGGTAAGAATGAGATAACGGTTAGCAGCCACGTCGGGATCCCTGACTTTGGCGACCATCTTGGCAACGAAATATGGGATCTCAAATGTTCTGGAATCTTCTCGATATCTCTATTAGCAGAGGAGAAAAACTTGAATGTACTAGATGATTCCATGTGACTTCACGGCCTGCCCTGGGAGACTATATAAGGAGAGTGCTTGGATGACAGAGGAATGTTGATCGACTGGGATCGCCTTTAGTCCAGTAAAATCTTCGGAAAAATTTTAACCCAAGGTGTTTCTTCACAGAAAGCTTCTTTATGTCATTCTAAATGATATCTCAAACGTCCCCGACATTCTGCTGTGCGCTTCCCATATTTTTAGCGGGGTGATGGGAAGAAAACTGTTTCGTCGAAATCTGGTCATTTTCTTCGGAAAAACTTTCAAACCAGGCTCTTTTTTTTACAAGAGAACTTTTTTTATTTCATTCTAAATAATATCTGAAAAGTTCTCGACATTTTGCAGCGCTCTTCTCATTTTCTTTTGGGGCTGGGAAGTGGGATGAGGAATTGTATATTAGCAATTTGGGCAAGTGGTGTATCGTTTTATATGTATTTTTAACGAATATGAAACAGGTTGTACATTGATATGAAGAGTCTTTTGCAAGTCACAAAGTTTTTTTGTTGAATAAAACATACAAAGATACACTTTTTCATATTGTATTTATTATATGTTAATAAAAAATTTTTTTAACAGTTATAAAAAAAATTGCATATAGATATAGAAGTAAAGACTGATAAATAATTGCATCATGTCTATCTCATTTGTGACATGTATTTCTTCGGAGCCCATGATTATTTCTCATTCAGGGATTCCCTCTATTGGTGCGGCGTTTAAACAGGATTGCAGGAACACCACTGCAATTTCCACAAGCAATAGCAGTGGAATCCCAGTTTTCGATATCCACACGGACTGCTGCAACCTTTATTACAGGAACAGAAAATCATGTCTAAAGGAGAACCTGGAGCAGGTGCCTGCGTTCTTCGAATGGGAACTAAAAAAACTATCAGTCATGTTTCCAACCCCATTCCTCGGAATTAAGTTTATTTCCAAGCTATGTTTGTATCTGGTAATAAACCATAAATAAATGTTGTTGTGCTGCTGTTGAAGTGTGTGGTAGAGTATTTAAATTTACCACTTTATTTTTGTCATTGCTTTGAAAAAATATCGATAGCGGTAATCATTCAATGAAGTTTCATTTCTAGATGCACATTTTTTTCCATCATAATTGCTCCAATCTTCAATGCATCGAAGCAGTTTATATTTTCCACATTGCCTGTAACCCCATTTGCTAGAAACAAGATCTGTGTGATCTTGTTTCCAGCAAATGTATAATTTCTTGTCGTCTTCTTGGTCCAATGTGACTCGAGATTCCCGTGCATCCATATGTTGTTTTCCACTTACAAAGGAAACTCCACAAAAATTTTCCAAGTCTTTCAGAAATGTCTTACACTTAACAAACCAATAACGAACTTATTTAAAATACAGTCGGACCTCTATTTAACGAAGTCGCTAAATCCCGAAAAAAAGTTCGTTATATGGAAAATTCGTTAAACAGAGATTCACCTTTTAAAATACTTTAAACTACACAAAACAGATTTTAAATTCTTAAACACTAAATATTATTAAAAAAGTAATTAATAACACCTTTATTTTGTAAATTAATATCTATTTGTTTTATATATTTTACCCATCAAAAAGAAATCTGCAAGGAAAGCAAAAATAAAACAAAACATTGCCCAGGAATACACTGTATTTTCAATTTTTAAAAATAATTTTATAATAAAATTAATGAATTTTAGCATTTCATCATACGGAGGTTTGTTGATTTCTTCATCATGATCATTTCCATCTTCATCATCTTCGCCTTCATCGCAATTTATTACTGTATAGTTTTTATTTTTCACCCTGTCCACTTCAAAACTGCCTCATCCACATCTTCAAAAAACACATGCTTTTAAACGTTTTGAACAAGAATTCGATGAATCATAATTTTGTATCTTATCACGATTTTTTTATTATGGTTGATAAGCTGTTTGGAGGAATACCAAATTTTAAAACAATATCCTTTTTTTTCACGTCTTTATCCACCTCATGAAGAATTAAATTTTTTTTTCCTTTGATGATCAAGCACTTTCGATTTGACATTTTCCATAGCTTCAAGGTCATTGATCACCATAAAATGTGTTAAAAGAAAGAATAAGTTTGAAATGTTTAGAAATATTTTGAGAAATAGGGAGAAAAAAAAATATTGGATCACAAGAAAAAGTTCGTTAAATAGAGAATGCACTTCGCTATTTGGAGGTTATTTTACGAAGAAATTCGCAAAATGTTCTTGGTTCCAAGAAAAAGTTCGCAAAATAGAGAAATTCGCAAAATAGAGGTTCGTTAAACAGAGGTCCGACTGTACTCTCTTTTGTACTCCTTCCGTGCACAAAGCCTCCTTGCATCTTTGAAGATTTCATGAGCGACTGTTTTATTACCATATCATTTGAGGTTCTACTGAAAAAAAATTTCCGATTGCTTAACAGTCAAGAAATCCGCAGTAAATTTTTTAAAGGTGACTGGATCCATTGCGTTTCCCAAATTTTCCATATCTTATACAAACAGCTGGTCACTTTTGGCATACAAAAAGATATCCTGTGGTATGGAAATACGGAATCATCCTCTTTATCGTTGACGTTCATTCCCCCATTCTCTCTGTTCTAATAAACTCTTTGAGGATTAACACCATGTCCAAATACCCATAATTTCGAAGTTGGAACTCTCTTTTAATTGGAAACGTATATTTTCAGTGTTGAAAATGAAGGCGTTTCTTCATTCAAGTTATTAGGTTAAGCGTCCATGAATTGTTTTTCCTCACTAGACAGATTAATTTCACTGAAAATTAATTTAGACAGAGCTATTAGCAGAAGTGCATGACCTCTGACAGCTCGAGAGCTATGACGAGAGTAAGTATGGCCTGTCAACATGAAGAATGAGAAGCGTAAATAGTACTCAATATTGCTTTCAGGCCACTACCCCGGCCATGATGAAGCCACCAATCCAAGAAAGGACATTCCCATACGAAAACCTCCTAGTCTCACCACTATTTTGGAGACCCTATTGAATGGATGAAGCAAGGATTTAATTTGCTTGGATGTAAAGGGGTTGATAAAATGATGTAATGCAAGTAGCGTGGCCATATTTGAGACTAGCAGTACGCGCACGGCGTTGCCCGTGGAATCAGGACTTTAACAAAATGGGAAAAAAAACCCGCCCACAATGACATGAAAAAGTTTTGAAAACAAAATCAGAACAAAAGATACACATTATTTGATTTTCTTGCTTATTTTTTTCGCGTTACAGTACAGAGTATGTTAATCCAAAATAATATTAAAAAATTGCAACGTGAAAATCATTATTATACAGCAAGAAAAATAAATACATTAAGATACTACCGAAAATAATAATCGAAGTCATTCAATTGAAGATTATGATGTCACCTGCGCTTTACACCGTCAGTCAGCCAATGAAATTGCCAGCAACTTTCAGGAGAAAGTATCGCGGGAGGAAGGTCGCTAGAGAAAAATATCTTTCAACTGACCAGGAAAAAATTAATTAGAAAAAAACGGGGAAAGATATTTTAACTGTTCTTGTTTTAAATCCAACAGAACCGTTCCAGTTTTAAGCAGAAAAAAATTGAAAATAATAGTGTTATTAGAACGTCGGATGCAGAAAATTTGAAAACAAAAATAAAATTTCTACGCCAAAACTGACTATATTTTAAAATATTCTGAAAATTCAGTAAATTACGTTTGAAGCTCAAAACAAATTTTATTACAACAAAGAAAATTGTTTGCTCTATCTGATGGTGTATAAATTTGTTTTGAACTAAAATCAGAAACGATACTATGGACAAAAATGTTTCAAAAATCACTCAAAAAGGCACAAAACATTAAATAAAAAAAATATTCTAGATTAAATTTTAAAATTCGAGTTTCTAGGTGCATTAAATTACCTTTATTACTACACGTGTTCCAAATTTCATGAGTGCGAGTGCGATAGATTCATCTGGGCACCGTACGCACATACACACAAACATTGCTTTTTATAAGTATAGATATAATCATGGAGGTATGAATAAAAACCAACAAAAGGACAAACATAATTGTCAAGTATAAAATTTACTGCCCACTGAAGTTAACAAGGTGTTTAAAAAACTGACTCTTTGTTTCAAGATAAATTTTTGCAATAATAATTTACACGAACTTTAACACACTGATGCACAATTGAACGGATAAGATGTACAAAATGATTTGCAGTAGGCTCGGTATCAAACTGATTGATTATAATTTTCATATCTCACTTGGTGAGAAGAAATGCATATATAGGTGCTTCGAATGTGATATTATCTTGAAATAACTTTTATACCAATATTTTAAAAAACAATTCATTAATATTTGTATATGTTATGTAGAAAACATCAAATACAGGGTAAAGAATTATTATTTCCTAAAACATAAGTTGTTTCAAGTGTTTTTTTTTGTCTTATACAGACTAAAAAAATATGAAGAAATTGCATATGCAACAGTTTTTTTTCTATCTGCTTTGACTTTTCAGGATAAATGAACTGTTGATGTCATTAAATATATACGATTTTGCAAAGAATGAAATTGAACAAACAAAATCTTATCGGTGAAAAGTTACGCCAGGAATTTTCTTAGATATCCTATTAGAACTGTTGAATGCAACACAGGTACCCATTACGTAGCGCTTTTATCTTAAATTAATCTGTAAATAATAGCTTAATTGCTGAAATAAAGTCACCATTAAACAGTTTTAAGAACGACAAAACACGATAGCTCTAGGACAAAACAAAACGTGCTTTGATTTGTTTTGGTAGTCGCAATATGGCGCCGCGATTGCGGTTAAGACCTCACGAATTTCAGTGCATGCCATCTCCTGTTTATTTATAGCTCTGTGGATATAATGCATTGCATGTCAAGATTACTAATCATTTACACTCAAAGAGGAATAAAATTTACACCCAATTTGATAATAGACAACACTCAATTTTAAATATAAAATAGCTTGTTTTCATTAAACTAAAAGGGAAAATGATTATTATACTTCAAGTAAAATATGCGAGACTTAAACACGTTAAGACACTGCCGAACGCACGGCGTTGCCCGTGGAATTAGGACAAAATTGGAACGTGAAAATGATTATTATACAGCAAGCAAAATATAAAATCGAATCCGAAATAATTTATTCAGGTGAAGGTCATGACGTATCCTGCGTGCCCGCCAATCAAAATTGCCAGAAACGTTTCGAAGAAGTGTCGCGTGAGGAAATCGATCAAGAAAAATAACTCTCAACCGCCCAGAAAAAAAATTAATTAAAACAAAACGGAAAAAGATATTTTAACCGTTCTCGTTTTAAATCCAACAGAACTGTTCTAGTTATAAGCTGAAAAAAATTGAAAATAATAGTGTTATTAGAAAGTCGGATGCAACAAATTTAAAAACAAAAGTACATCTCGCTGGCAAAACTGGAAATTTTTTTAAAAAATTCTCAAAATTGAGTAAATTAAGTTAAAAATTCAAAACTAACTTCTTTAGAACGGAAATCGCGTGCTCTTTCAGACGGTGTATCTATTTTTGTCGTACAATTATTCGAAATCATTCTATAGAGAAATTAGTGCGAAAAATCAACCAAAACAACACAAAACATTAAATAAAAAAATTTCTAGATTAAATTTTAAAATTTCGGTTTCGAGGTGCAGTCAGTCACCATTACGACTACCTGTGTGCCAAATTTCATGGCTGTAAGTGCGAAAGATTGGTCTGGACATCGCAGACAAACACACACACAAACATTGCCTTTTATAAGTATAGACTATCTTCGAGAACATATAACAACGTAGTTTAAATGGTATTAAACATTTACAGGACTGTTTATGAAAGGTAGGTACACGACACGTGATTTGTAGTGATCTTCGTGTTGTGTCAACAGCTCCATGAATCCATTCCATCCAGGAAATTACAGTACATTTAGCACTAGCAGTACGCACACGGCGTTGCCCGTGGAATCAGGACTTCCACAATATGAATGAAAAAAAAATCGCCCATAATGACACAAAAAAATTACATTATTGATTTTCCCACTTATTTTTTCCGCGATAATGACATGTAGAAAAACAGTACAGAGACGTTAATCCAAAACAATATACAAAATTGCAGCGTGAAAATCATTATTATACAGTAATGTTGTACGCACATGGCGTTGCCCGTGGAATCAGGACTTCAACAAAATGAAAAAAAAACGCCCACAATGACATGAAAAAGTTTTGAAAACAAAATCAAAACAAAAGATATACATTATTGATTTTCCCGCTTATTTTTCTTCGCGATAATGGGGGAAGGGAATAAATTACGGCTGGTTTTTTTTTTTTCGCCAGATGGCGTAGCCGAGGCGAAAAAGTGCAAAACTGCGTGGTTCTTCTCTTTCGGCATTCGAGAAAAATTCTCTGATCCCATCAAGAAATAAATTAATCTAAAATCGAAGAAATAAAATATTTTAACCGTTCTTGTTTTAAATCAGAGAAAAATAATTGATTTACTACCAAAAAAATTTTGAAAATGATATCTTTATTAGAAAATCGGATGCAAGAGTTTTAAGAATTCTGGAAAATTTTATTTTGAAAAGTGACCATTTTTAAAAAATTTCTCAAAATTCAGTAAATTACGTTAGAAATTCAAAACTAACTTCATTAGAACGGAAATCGCGTGCTCTTTCCGAAGGTGTATCTATTTTTGTCGTGCAATTATTCGAAACCATTCTATTGAGAAATTAGTGCGAAAAATCAACCAAAACAATACAAAACATTAAATAAAAAATTTTCTAGATTAAATTTTAAAATTTCGGCTTCGAGGTGCATTCAGTCACCATTACGACTACCTGTATGCCAAATTTCATAGCTGTAAGTGCGCTAGATTCGTCTGGACATCGCAGGCACACACACACACAAACATTGCTTTTTATAAGTATAGATAAATCCATATGACATCTGAATTCCTCAGATTGGAGATAATTTGTTGTGCTGCAATCATGTTGTTCCACAATAATCTTTTTTCAATCCTTAAAGACCCCGATTATCGTAAATTTTGATCGGTATTTGTATATTTTTGATTAGCTCTAAGGCATTTGGTATGTCTTTCAGCCTTGGTGCAGCTAGTAGGGAATCATTTACTTTATCATGTGGAGCAACAATTCTGCTTATTCCCAATGAACAGTTGTTGAAACATTGTGACAAACGAGATAGACCTGATGCAATTATTTATCAGTCCTTACTTCTATATCTACATACAATTTTTTTTATATCTGTTAAATAAATTTTTTGTTACTAACCTATAATAAATACAATATGAAAAAGTGTATCTTTGTATGTTTTTATTCTACAAAAAACCCTTGTGACTTGCAAAATACTCATCAAATCAATGAAGTTCCTGTTTCATTCAATTCAGCTTTAAAAATACATATAAAACGATATCCCACTTGCCCAAATTGCTAAGATACAAGTTCCGTCCCCACACTTTTCCACTTCCTCTCCCCCAAAAAAACATGTGAAGCACACAGCAGAATGTCTAAGACTTTTCAAATTTCATTTAGAATGAGGTAAAAACAGTCTCTACATAAAAAAGAACCTGATTTGTAACTATTCCGAATAAAATGGCCAGATTGCGAAAATACAGTTTCTTTCCATCGCCCCCTAAAAATATGGGAAGCGTACAGCAGAATGTCGGGACTTTAGAGATATCATTTTGAATGACATAAAGAAGCATTCTGTGAAAAAAACCCTTGGGTTAAAATTTTTCCGAAGAAACACACATTTTTTGGCTGAAGTTACTGGACTATTATTGCAATGCCAGATTGGTGTCTCTTAATTTAAAAATCAAAGATTCCTTCAAATGGCTTTCTGAAATTCAAAAAACGTTTTTTCATGTACAGTAGAACCCCGCTAATTTGAACTAATTAGGACCGGTGCCTGTTCGGATTACAAAAAATTCGGATTACCCGAAATTCCGATAAAAATAGAAA
>BGPR01000142.1:359554-418282 GCA_013235015.1 Araneus ventricosus | reverse complement strand
CTGGGGTATCCCTAGCCCACTGGCCATACATGAATGAGCCTCTCAAGGCATTCCATCCCAAATAGTCAATACTTTAGCCAAAAGGGTTCTTTGGATTTATTATAGTTTTTTTCACAGAAAGCTTCTTTGTATCATTCAGTATCTCAAAATCCCCGACATTCTGTATGTTTCCAATTTTTAGGATGTGATGGGATAAGAAAACTGTTTAAATCATGCCATTTTCTTTGGAAAAAACTTTAAACCAGGCTCTTTTTTACGTAGATACCTTTTTTTAATCTCTTTCTAAATAATATCAAAAGTTCTCGAGCATTCTGCAGTGTGCTTTCTTTTTGGGGGGGGGGGGAAGAAGATTGTATCTTAGCAATTTGGGGCAAATGGGGATATCTTTTTTAGTATTTTGAAAGCTGAATTAGATGAAACAGGAACTTATTTAGTTGAGTATTTTGCAAGTCACAAGGGTTTTTTGTAGAATAAAAAGCATACAAAGATACACTTTTTTCATATTGTATTTATTATAGGTTAGTAACAAAAAAATTTATTTAACAGATATAAAAAATTGTATGTAGATATAGAAGAGGATGATAAATAATTGCATCAGGTCTATCTCGTTTGTCACAATGTTTCAACAACTGTTCATTGGGAATAAGCAAGTGGTTCCCATATAAAGTAAATGATTCCTACTAGCTGCACCAAGGCTGAAAGACAATCCAAATGCAACCAGTCAAAAATACCCAAATACCGATCAAAATTTAACTTGATAATCAGGGTCTTTAAGATTGAAAAAAGATTATTGTGGAACAACATGATTACTTTTAACAATTATCTCAATCTGAGGAATTTATCAGATGTCTATGGATTTATCATACTTATAAAAAGCAATGTTTGTGTGTGTGTGCCTGCGATGTCGCAATAGAATCTAGCGCACTTACAGCTATGTGGCATTACAGGTAGTCGTAATGGTGACTGAATCACCTCGAAAATTTTAAAATTTAATCAGAAATTTTTTTATTTAATGTTTTGTATTGTTTGGTTGATTTTCAACTAATTTCTCAATAGAATGGTTTCAATAATAATTGCACGACAAAAATACACCTTCGGAAAAGAAACGACGTTTCCGTTCTAATAAGAGATTGTTTGAATTTCTAACGTATTTTGTGCAGAAATTTTTTTAAATTCACTTTTAAAATAAAATTTTCCAGAATTTTAAAACTCTCATCCGATTTTCTAATAAAGATATCATTTCAAATTTTTTTGGTAGTAAATCATTATTTTTTCGATTTAAAAAAGAACATTTAAAAACTTTTATTTCTTCGATTTTAGATTAATTTATTTCTTGATAGGATCAGAGAATTTTCTCGAATGCCGAAGAGAAAGAACCACACCAGTTTTTACTTTTCGCCTCAGCTGCATATCTGGCGAAAAAAAAAAAACCAGCCGTAATTTATTCCCTTCCCCAGTACGAAGAAAATATGGGGGAAAATCAATAATGTATTCTTTTGTTTTGATTTTGTTTTCAAAACTTTTCATGTCATTGTGGGCGTTTTTTTTCATTTGTTAAAGTCCTGATTCCGTGGCACGCCATGTGCGTACAACATTACTTATAATAATGATTTTCACGCTGCAATTTTGTATATTGTTTTGGATTAACGTCTCTGTACTGTTTTTCTACATTCATTATCGGAAAATAATTGGGAAAATCAATAATGTAAATTTTTTTGTAGTCATTATGGGCGATTTTTTTTCATTCATATTGTGGAAGTCCTGATTCACCGGCAGCACGCCGTGTGCGTACTGCTAGTCTAAATGTACTGTAATTTCCGATGGAGATTCTGATGGCTGTTGACTGCGAAGTCACTACAAATCACGCGATGTCATTCAAGTTACTGGACTACTTGGAGCGTGAACGTCTTTGGAGTTCTATCTGCTGTGCGAGCTAGTAAGCTGTTAGACACCCAGGGGTAGTAGTATTGTATTGATCCACTGGAACGACTTTAGAGTTTCGTCTGCAATGCGAGCTAGAAGCCAGTGAGCTGAGCGCTATTGAAAGTGCTGTTATTGTCGTTATTAGTGATTTGCTGACTGTTTGTGTTGCTAAATCTCAAAGTGCTGAACTGTTATTACCTGCGAATTGTTGTCTGTTTACATTTCTAATCTGTGCAAAAGATTTTGATGGACATAAAAATGACTGAGTCAGGGTGGCCATCATTTTTACTGTTTCAATTTCCCTGACTTTTCCAGGTTTTCTAAAAAATTTCCCTGACTTTTTCGGAAGTAGCCCATCAACCATAGAAAAAAAGCACCTGTATATTGGTCATACTAAGTATTCATTCACCTCAGTATGGTTTGAATAAAAAAGCAAAATGTTTGAACAAAGAACATTTATTTAAAACTTTTAAACAATAAACCATAAAATAACTAATACATCTTTACAATGAACAATTCTACTGTACCGAATTTTCCAGGTTTTTCTGATTAAAAATATAAACTTAAAAAATCCTTAGGACGATCAAAATCTCAATAAAAATATACGTTGCAAAATAAAACATAAAAAGGCAGAGAAAAAAAATGCAAGAAAACGATTTTTTTCTGATGTTTATAAATTAAAACACAGAAGCATAATATTCTGTCACACGAATGGAATCGAATAGTTTGCAAAAGAAAAAAAGCAACTTTTTATTCCAACTAACTTCCTTCAATACGGCTCAAAATGGACAATATATAAAGAGAAATAAATAAAATAAAACATCAAAGACAAAAATGAGAGAAGAATAAAATTCGCGAAAATGGGGAAAAAAACCGAACGAAATCCAAGACGATGCAGTGAGCTACCCCCAGGACTGGGAACTTTTAGTACGTTTATCAGAAGCCCATGTGTACCAATTTCCAAAACTATATGATTTAATGTTTTTTTTCCGCCCCTTCGTTGACTGGACTAATAGCTGAAATTTTGGTCCCTCGGAAATTTAAATGGGGCGATGTGTTTACTTGAACACGAATAACATTCGTTTTTGACTGTCAGTAAATGACTGATTTTCATTGGTTACCAACGGTGTGTCATTCTCTTTATAAAAAAAGATCAGCGAATTGTCGCCTGCAATAAGAATTATCAAAATAAAAAAATTCCAGGTTTAGAATAAATTTCCCTGTTTTTTCCCGGTCGGGTGGCCACCTTGTGAGTAATGTGACCAAGAAACCAATTCAGATATTAAAATGGAGGACAATCCAGTTCATGAATTCTCACATTTGGACACAATATTATATATCATCCATCCATTCGACCTTTAATACCACAAAAAATAAAGTTGGGTATAATTAAATAAGCATAGAGTTGGAAAAACAGGATGGCGCATGAAGTGTTAACCACATTTGAATGTTCCTCGAAAGAAACCTGTCTGCAGAGGGTTAAGAAACGAAACTTTCATAAATGTTGGGAATGAAGTTTTCAAGCTACTAAGTTGGGAAAATTATTAACATTCAGCAAAATTATCCAGTAGCATTAACGTAAGTGTTTTACCATATTACAACTAAAATTAAAAAAAAATATTTTGCAAAAATATTTCAAGACTTATTAAAGAATTCTTTACAATTTCAATTAAAAAAATTCTGTATTCTTTTTTGAAGTATTAGTTACAAACAGTGATGTTAGGTGGGTAAGTAAATATTTTTTGGGTATATACCCAAAAAATGTGTATTTTGAAAAAAAAAAAAAAAATCAAATGCTAATTCACAATGAAACATAGAGTTTTATAAATACCTCTCAAAAAAAGTATTTGTGAATGGTCATTCCAAATTAAACTTAAAATTTATAAATACCCAAAACTGGGTGTTTTTCAAAAAAAGTATTTGAGAATGGTGTGATTCAAAATGAAGCATTAAATTTATAAATACTCTTACACTGAATACTTTGTGGGAAAAAAAAATGCATTTGTGAATGGTGATTCAAAATAAAACATATAAATACCTCCAAACTGGATATTTTGCAAAAAAATGCATCTCTAAATGTTGATTCAAAATGAAACATAAAAATTATAAATATCCCCAAACTGGGTATTTTGTGAAAAAAAAAAGTATATGCGAATGGCGACTCAAAATCAAACATATAAAATTTATAAACATAATATATAGTTATAAAATTTTTAAATTAAAGTTTTGACTAAATTATAAATACAAAAACCAATTGCCAATAGGATTCAGAATAAAGTATTCCAAAAATTAAATGGGATCAGGGGATAATTTAGTCTTTATGGTTTGAAACTTTGACACTTACAAAAGAATAATTATTTGTAACGCTGTTTATGTTAAACTAGCCGCCTTCGGCGACCAGCTTGTTCGCCGGGAATATAATTTCAACCGACTCTCTTATGCATAGTTTGATATTCAGTTTCCTTAACAAAGTAATTTTAAACTTCGAATTGTGATAGAGATTTAGCCTGTGTTCTTTAAGCACCTTTTCTGTTCCTTGTCTATATGAAAGTCTCTAATGGAGTCAAGTACCTGTTTGTGTCGAGCAACATCTAATGAACACAAATTTGTGAATTGGCTTAAAACATGCTGATAAAATGAATTTAAACATAGCAACCATAATTGTTCAGTTTTCTGGATTATTTCTTTATATAATAATTACTATCTTGAGGACTTTCTTTAAACATTTCACATAAAAATTCATCAAATAAAAAAAGAAAATCCACAATAGAATATTATATTAGCTTTCAACAATGGAAGAGAAACATGCAATAAGATTTGTTTAAACAATGAAAACAGTTTGAATTTCATTGTAACAATGAATGCCAAAAAATATTTTTTAAATTTATTAAAATTAGAGAAAAATATCGAATGAAAACTTAATTGATATCATTGAAAAGATAAGTTTTTAAATTTTCAGATGGTGTAATAACAAATAATTTTTGTGCTGTAATATTTTCAGAAGTTATTAAAGAAAAACTCCAAAATGTCACTTAATTTTTAATTAAAATTTTAAAAAAAATGGTTTCGAGGTGCACATTCCCACCCTCCAAAATATGTTTGTGACAAATTTCATTGCTCTAGGCCTAGCAGTTTGTCCCGTAACACGCCAAAACACACACATTCTCCTTTATTCTTAGTAGAGATAGACAGCGCCAGTGAATCTTGAGATCCATAATTTACTCAGATTGCCGTGCTGAAAGTCAAACATTCTTGTTTTGATTTAGTGAATACATAGTCGTTTACTTCATGCATATTAATATTACTGTAAATGTCAAGTTAAAAAAAAAGAGAGGGAAAAAGTTACCTTCTTGGAGCTTTTAATGTTAAGAAGGATAAAAGTATCCAATGTAAGTACTGTAATGTTGAGTACAAACTTGCCAATGTAAGCAAAATGGAGAAACACACGTTTCAAAAGTCTTGGTGGATTAAAAAAGTTTTTGAAAGGGATAAAATAGCTAATGAATTTTCTTTTAATCAGATTCCAACCATGATACTTACATCAAATTTAGAGTTTTAAGAACATTTAAGTATTGATGTTCATGATCCAGCCTAACCAGCTCAGAAGCAGAAAGTGCGACATACGTTGTAGAACAAACACGGTATTTGCAGAACATTTCATCCTTAAAAAAAAAAAGGGAGAGGGGAGCATTAATGAGCTTGAATCAGAGATCTCCAGATTAATGAAATTTATAGCATTTAATATTTCTATTCCCATGTTGGGAGCAATTTGCGAATCTTGGGGATCCACAATTGACAAAATTGTTCAAAAAAGACCTATCGCAATTGATGGGGATGACGCAGCAGTTGGAACAACTGACAAAAGAATATTTATTCCATTGGTGCACCACCTGGCCATAAATCTGTCAGAAAGTTGTTAAAAGCGGCCATTGTCGCAATTTACAGGCCAAATTTTCATAAACATTTTGTGAACAGTACTTCCCCTTAATGTCGCAGTATCCGACTTCAATAGTCATCGACAGAATTGCAAATTCTGAACATATGCCTTTGTTTTAAATAATTAATTTTAATATAATGTTTTGTCATTAATGAGTAATAAAGATTCTACTGGTTAATTAGTATTTTTATATCTATTTTGCATTTTACTGTGGTCCGCCAAATTTGGACAAACTGCCTGCAGAACATTTCCAACTGTTTGAGGTCATGTTGCAGAACACTGGATATAATTCTGCTCCTGGGCTAACCAGGAAACTGTGTGCGAGAGTGTGTGTCTACTATATTCAGCAACACAAAAATCACATTTCTTGTTGCTGAAATCTTGTTACAAAAATAACTTACCTTTGTTGAAAGTAATACGAGTGGATATTACTTTCAGAATAATTCACTTTTAAAAACTGTTAGAACTGAAACATCTGCTAACTTATCAGCAATGTCTGGTACTTTGACAAATTAATCCAAAAAGAATTATAAATAATTGTATCTTTCATTTTAGTTTCTATTATCAGCTCTTTATCATTTTAAAACCAAACTCAACATTTTCTTTAAAAAAAATTTAGTTGAGTTTTAAAAAGGATTGATATTTAAGCCACAAATTTTATGCAAGATCCATGATATAGCATCAAGTTTTTCTTTTTTCCTCTCCGATTCATTTTTTTTAGTTTTTATAGAATATAAAAGGTTCATGTATTACTAGTTCTCTTTTTTTTTTACCTTACCTTATGCCCTATATTCTATACATATTTATATTATATAGGGACATCATATTCCACAACAGTGCCTGTGTTTCATATGCATAGAGGTAATTGAAAAATAAATACCCATTTTGAGTATTTAACCTTAAAAATAAATACCTGGGTATTTTACACCACTGGTTACAAATTTTTGTTGAGATTCTAAAACTAAAATGCCTTCTCTTCAGGCCTAATTTTTTTTTTCACTTTTCAAAAACACTAAGTATCAATAAACAACGTAAAGTGCAAAGAAATGTTTTAAAAAATCAACAGCTAAAATAAAATTTTAAGAAGTTTATTGCTATGCTTTGAGGAAATTTTTTTAACACAATTGTTTTATCACCAAATATATACACTGATATGCCAAAAAATGTTCTAAACAAAACATTTACAATCCAATCTATTCCAGTACATCTTGTGCTGAAAACTGAGCCTTGGCCTATGAAGTTAAATTACAACAATTTTATAATATTTTAGTCTATGGCAATAAAATAGTTTACTGACAACAGACAAAAAAAATCCCAAGGTTAATAATCATAAATAACGCAGTCTGAATTGCCACTTTTCAAACTCCATGTCGCAAAATTAGCTTGTTTTAAAAACCACAAAAGCATTCTCAGGTCCAAACTTATAATTTTCAATTTGTGCAAAAAATGTTCGTCATCACATTTTAAAAGGCAATAACGGTAAATGGTTACAAACACATAAGTTCATCAATTACTGCACGGCAGAGTGGACACTTATTGGACTGTTCTATGTACTGGGTAGTGCATTCTGGGCATAAACAACGATGTCGACAGGGTAGAAACAACATTGAACATTCTCGTTCTATGCAAATGATGCAGTTTGTATCAGAACCAAAATTTTGCTGACGGATATCATCTTTGCTTGAAGATTGCGGATTATAGCGTCGTCTTTCAGAGACGCGGACTGCGTTTCGATTTTCTGTTTTAAGCCATAAAAAAAACGCAAGAGCAGCTCCTACGATTCCCGCAGCAAGAAACGCATATGGATGCGCCATAACAATTTTCAGAAAATTTCAAACAAAAGTAAATATTAAAAAAGTATTGTCCATTTGTTTTAACATCTAAATAAACTTTCAGGAAAGGAATTTCAAAGTTTTCAGAGGCAAACCTTTCGAAACCCAAACTTATGTTTTGACGGTTACAGTTTAATTATAATTTCACCTGAAATATTTCCAAATAACATTACAGTTATTGAATGACTGCTAACTGCGCCTTTTAATACCACATGGCCATACGGATAAGCAAACAATCAATCTCACCCTGGAGGTATTTTTAAAGTTTGCATGCGGTTCCGGAATGGAATGTTGTGAAAGAATCATTGATTTGTAAACTAGCGTTTTAATGAACCATATATTAAATGGAATCAATTCAAGAATCAAGAGAACGTTTACCCATATTTAAAGCTAAAGCTGAAATAATAGAAGCTGTTCAAAAAAGTAAGACGACACTTTTTGTTGGAGAGACAGGCTGTGGTAAAACTACTCAAATCCCGCAGGTAAGAACTGTGAAATATATTGTTTCTCCCGCGAAATTCCTTCGCAGTTTCAGGACGATGAATTTAACAAGTGCTAATCGCGAAGTTCTATACTACAGATAAGTTTGAATATGCATTTTGCTAGAAATTATAAAATTAGCCCTACACTGCTCATTGATGCATTATATGTATCGTCCACTGTTTACCACTACAATTCAAAATGTACACTAGCAATGCTCTTTATTAATTCTAAGGTGAGCATAAAGCTCTGATTTGTAAACAAGACCATATTCTCATCAACAAGCATATCTTTGAAGGCAGAACATGTTGCATTTTAATCGATATTGTGTTTAACCATAGATGTGTTTTGTGATATGTCAGAAAAGGGATAAATTTATTTTATATGTGAAATAATTTACAAAATGCAAACAAAGTTTGAATGAAAGTTTGGTACTTTTCTGTCAGCTTATCGATAGTTGTCACAAAGCATAAATGTTGAAATGAGCATCTTTTAGCATGAAAGACACCAAAATGTCTGTTTGTGCCCATAATGCAGCAACAATATGACCAGAAGTTGTGCCATCTCGGATTTTGCAGTGTGAAATTGCTTGATACATTTGCTGCTTGTTTTGGCTATTGTCGAGTTAATGAAAAAGTACAAAAAGCCAAAAAAATGAAAAAGTACAAGAAATTTAATTTTTAATACCACATTTTTAGAAGTACAAATACAAAGGTAATTTGTAGAAGTACAATATTTTTTTGTTTTTATTACAGTTTATTATTTTTGTTGCAGTTTAATGTATGGAACTGAAACACACCAAATTTCAATTAATATATATAGATGAGAGATAAACTCTATTAAACAAGATCATGATTTATAACCAAATTTTTATTGTAATTTCTTCAAGCTTATCAGTAGTTTAACTTCATTTTAAGCAGGGATGAGATTCTTCTGCTTTTTCGAGGATTTCCGCTTTTTCGGTATTTTGAAGAAATTCCACTTTTTTGTCTTTTTCTCTCAAAATTCTGGGTTTTTTTTACTGTAAAAATTTGCTTTTTCTTCAGAAAATTCCGCTTTCACACAAAGAAAAGAAACCTCCCTATCTTCAGTTTTCGAAAGAAAATTCTGGGAAAATATGCTTGACCGTGTGGTTTAACTCCACCGGCTAAGAAACTAGCTGATTCATCTTCTACTGACGAATCAACATTATATCAGCAAGCTCTACAAGGTTGAACATTCCAACATTCAGTGCCATTCAAAGTATTAAATACCACCTTTTTGCAGAAAACAAAACCTTTGTGGCATATTTTGCAAAAAAAAAAAAAATTGCATGAACATGTTGAAAGAAAAATTAGTTGGAAACTTATGGTCATCTTGTAGGGCGTACCAAGATGAAAATAAATAAATAAACTACATAAAAAACCCGCAAAAATACTTTTTGCGCGCAGCTAAAAAGCTGTGTGCAAATGCAACAAAAGAAGCAGAGAATAAAACATAAATAAAACATGATTTACCTAGGCATTCTAGAGACAGTGTAGTCCCGATAACTATGCCAGTAATTAAACAGAGAGATACTAATGAAGACTGTGCAAAAAGTTTAGCCTCTACTGAAAATAAACTTGCAGAGGATGCAACACATCCTTTATTGAAGAAAAATCTGTCAAAGATAGGAGTCCTCCAAAACAAGGGGTGAAGCGTGTTAATGGAGATCTGTTACCAACAAAAGCCACACAAATTTAAAAAAACTGAAAGAAAACCATTTCTTTAACAATTAAGAAATTTTTTTCAAAGGGTTTCAAATAACAATAATGCTAAATGCATCTGGCCAATTCCACGGTAATGTATGTGACAATCATTCTATAAGATATGTATAAATATGTGATATCTGTATGTATAAATGTAGCAAAAAGACAAAAATCTATTTTATTACACAGTTTAAAAGGAAATCTGGTAAACAGTAATGAAAATCATATTTATATTTAAATTTTGATGGTATTTTTACATTCTTTTTAGTTAGTTACGTATGTGACAAAAGACGGAAGCAGGATTTGACAACACTAACTTTTTTTGAAAAATTCAGTGAATTATATGCATGAAATACGTTAAAAAAAATTTTGGCATTAGAAAAAGAATTGACAAAGCCAAATTATTAGCTATTTTAAATATTTTATTTTACATTTTTTAACAAAATACAATTTTGCAGGTCATGTATGTGACATCGTTCAATTTTACATAACTGAATTCGGAAATATTACAAAATTGTGATGTTAATTATGGGTGTTGGTGTTGGGGTATGGGTGTTAATTATATCATCATGTTGAATAATTCCTGTATCATTTTCTTGATAAATGAAGTTAAGTATTGACACTTTCTTTAAGAAAACTACATTGACATCAGTTTCATCTAAAGCAGATACTTGCGCAACATAGGGCTCCCACATGATCTTTTCCCAAACACTTTTACTAGTACAAACATGCCAAGTGAAATATTTACAGATGAAGTGTGATTTTCTGCAGATGGTTGGGTACTTTTGAAATGCTGATCTGTATTTTCACAATAGCATAACTCTTGTATAGGAATATCCTTATTTTGTTGGCTGGTAAACAGATGTGGTCATCAGAACTTTTAACGATATGTGCTTTTTTAATTCTGGGAACATCCTTGGCTAAATTCCAATTGATATGGGTTTCATCTATGTCATTCTGCAACATAGAAATGACAGTAATGTTTGGTACTACTTCTGCAGCAACTGTAGCAAAGTCGATTGCATTCTGTACTATGGCTCTTCTTGCCTTCACTTCTGCATATACTCTGGATTTAGCAGTACCACCTATACCATCAACAACTCCCTTTCCATGGCAAATTGCTGAATATTTCCATTTGAAACCTGAAAAACGCTTTTGTATTTTGGATAGCAAAAAAAGAAAGTAACAAATAAATTTGTTTTTAAACTCACTGGATGGGCCATCACTCCAAATGATCAATTTTGGTTTATTTGCTTGAAATTCAATAATTGCAAGAAGTTTTAAAATGAAAGCAGACACAGATAGCTTAGATTTATCTTTGGTATCACTTACAATAAGATAAGTGTTTTTTTTTTATTATTTTCAAACAATGCAGATGTAAACAAAGTTACATTTTCTCTGTACTAAAGTGCAGGTTGTATTTCATTTTGCCACTCACATGAATAACTCATAGCAAAATCTACTTGCAATACAATAGTATCACTTTGCTTTGTATCAGATTGAAAGGCATCGGCTTGGATCCGTTTAATTTTTACGTGTTGCTTGAAAGTTTGCTAAAACATTATCATTCAATTCAGCTGCACAACCATCATTGGTTTCCTTAAAGAAACGCTTATTTTCTGACTGAACCCATTGATGCCACTGAACATTAAAAGTATTATTTAACCCCTTTTTGCCAATAAAACCTAAAAGCAATTCTCCAGCATTACATTTATCACAATTTGTTTCCCAGCACTCCGATCCTGAGTCTGAATTGCAGAGTATTTCTTTCCAAAAATCATTGTTGTAATTAATATTTAATCCCTTTAACAACAGAATAAAATTCTCATGACTCTTGCATTTACAGTGGTCACTAGGAGTGTCTTTAACAAGAAGAACATTTTTTGGTCTTAAACTGCAAAACTTCGAATATCCAATATTAATGCTTGGATTTTCTTCTTTAAACAAAGCAAGTGCTTCTTTCATGTACATTGTAAGATAAAGCTTACAAACCCTTTTTTTCATACCATTTTCCCAAATTGTCATTTCGTCATGCATTCCTGGAGCAGTATACACTATATCTGTTCGGCCTAAGAATTCTGCTACAAGTTCTTTGTTTAGATTATCATCACTAACATTGGTCTCTCTTTCCTTTTGTAGTTTCAGACCCACCTTTTTCACTAAATTGTTCACAACAACCATTCGCTTCCGAGGTGAGGTTGGTAAGGCATTCCAAGTTTTCTTTACTGCTTTGCCAAGAGTTTGGGGAATTCTGTAAGGAGATTCTTTTGAGGTAGTCAGAGTAGAAGTATTCAAACTTGAAAATTTAATAGAAGTATTTAACTTCTTGGCTGCTCTGCATTTCCTCTGCCTTTCTCTAGCAGCTTCTATTTGTTTCTTTTTCTCTTTTTTTGTCATAGTTATTGCCTTTGTATCTCTTAACTTTTTTTGCCTTAACCTTTCTTTCTCTTTAAAATTAGTATCATTTCTTTTTTTCTCATAATATCTCTTCTGTTTAGCATTATTCTTCATTCTTTTTTCATCATCCATATTTTATGCTTCAAATAACAAAACTACATAAAGATGTTTATAGATTGTAAAAACTCACTTGCTATACACTTTAAACACCATGTGCTGGATTTAAAACAAACAAGAAGTTTTAGTTAGAAAAGTAACAAGTACTGCCATCTGAGATGGATTTAAAACATTTGCTATGAATTTCACAATTTCATTTCACATACATAACTGCTTGAAGTCACATACCTAATCACAATGTCACATACCTGACCATTAAAAATTATAATTTAAATATAATATTTTTTTAATTTTTGGATGTAATTTCATCAAATAGTATAATTATATTTTGTAAATAATAATTTAGAATTTTATCTCAATTTAATGACATAGAAAACAAAAAAACATGCAATAATGGTCATGTTTGTGACTCCCCACAACCTTGGTAAGTTTTGATTGTTTAAAAAATATCAAAATAATCAGTATTTTGTTATGTTTTGATATATTCCTACTAAAAATATATTAGTAATTGAAAATTAAAATATGATGGGTACCTATATTAAAAGTGAAGGTACTGTAGTAGCCTTAAAGAAATACACTAATAAAACAGACCATTTGGAATTTTTGGCATATGTCTTAAAATATGCTATTTATGATGAGACTAATATTTTTAAACAAAAATAAACTACAAGAAAGATCAGATAATTCTCATTAAAAATATGTGCCACAGCCATGATAATATATAAAGAAAATTTTTGCTCCTTGGTTTCAAAATCCATGGAATGAGCCATCTGTCATTGTAACTGTACAATATCTCGACCCCTCTTGCTTTATAAGGTGCAAAATCATTGTGCTGTTACTTTTGCAAAAATATATAAAAATAAAAGAAATAAAACAGAAATCAGTATATGATACATTATTATAATTTATAAAGAGCTAATACACTTTACACAATTGCATGAAGCAAAAGAAATTATTTGTCCTTATTTTTATTTATTTTTTGAGCTAACTTTTATCAAAAGGCTATTAAATATAATTCTTCTCAGACTTCTATTGGGTGTATGTTGAATCTCAATGATGTACAGGTAGTAAATATGTTTTAATGTCTAATTTTGTATTTTCTGATGCCCCTGATGTTATGTTAAACTTGTTTATTAACTTTTAATGCGAATGATTTAATAATAATTTAATATTCTTTTTCCTATTTGTACATACTGAATTATAAATAATTAAGTTATTAATTATTATAGTGTAATATTTTCATCATGTTATGTGTTCTGATGTTTTACTTCTTAAATCATCTTTCGTGTGTAAATTATGGTACAAATGTTTTGCTCGCGTATGATTTCAGTCTTTTTGCTTTTTTGCCAATCTCATCCCTGTTTAAAACAAAGGTTTAATTTCCCACTCTGCATGTTATACCATCCTACTTCAATCAATGTCAAAATTGGAGAAGAGCAAGAAGTGAAATTACCATCAGTGGCGAATCCAGTCTTTTGTAGTCATTCCACTCGTGCATTCACGCGGTTGAAATACCTTTTAGCTAATTATTTCATTATGTTTTTTTATTAAATTATCGAAAATATTGTAGTGTTCTTTATGTTTCTTATTGTCAGGTGAGTCAAGTCTATAAAGTTAAAGTGTTTTGGCTTATATTAGCCATAAGGCTTTTGACATTTGTCACGATGATACAAAATTCTTACGACGTTAGTCCTTCCCAGACCCAAATCCTGGATTCGCCACTGATTACCATTGTATTTATTTGATAGAACAGTGAAAAAGTTTTGTTTTTGGAATGAGAAGGAATTTCAAAAATGGTTTCAATTTTAATTTAGAATCCATAGGAAGGGTTATAAACTCTGCTTTATGAACTGATCTGTTGCATTAGATTAAAAATAATTTATCATTGAGGTACTATAAATGATAGTTAACATAAGATTAAAGGCTTGCAGTTTAGCGTTACTCCTTTAGTTCATGTTATAGGTTTTAAATCTACAAATTTTTCATTTTGTTGTATAACTATAAAACTTATTATTTTTACTGAATATAGGATATCTTTTGTATAGTTTTTCTTCTATATGACAACTTGCCATTTCACTGCACATTCTATAGGTGTAACAAATTGTTGTGAATTATTAAATTTTTATGACTGTATGGAGAAAACTGGCATTTAAAAAACTGTTTATGTATACCACAGAAAATTACTTTTCTTATTATTTAAGATTACTTTTCTTTCCAAAGAGTTAAATTTTACCCAGACTTTATTTTTGATCTCTCAAGTCTTCAGAGGTTCATAGACAAATGACACATTTACATGGTAGTTTGCAAATTCATCTATGGCTAACAGAACCTGAAGATTATAAACATATTGCATAGTTTGCAAGGAAAATATTTACTGCCATTATAATTATAATAAATTTTTTTTGTTTGTATAGATCAGTTTCACAAACCATAGAGGATTATGATTTCCATTAAGGATAGAAACACATGTGGTAGTTTCCACCAACTTGGCAATGGCGAGTTCATCCAGTGTTGTCCAATAGAGTTCTTCATACTGGCCCAGGTGTAGTGCTAGCTGACTTGATAGGCAAAATATACCCCCCATCTCCTAATGCAAGGGTTTCACTTTTCTTATTGTGGGCATATTTAAACAGGCTCTTTTCATTGCCAATCAGCATAGTTACTGTTTACAAAACCGATGCTGCTTCTTATTGCTTGCGCAATAATTGTGTTGTGTTTCATTGTTTGAAGTTTTTAATCTAAATTTAAAGACCTCTTCAGCATTTAGATTTGGTACAGTCTTAAATCTACTGATATTTGTTTATCGTTGCTGAATTTTATTGCTGCTGTTTTTATTTGCTGAATTTTAATAAAACAATGTTTTGTTTCTATAGTGTACATTCTATTTTCTTACAATACTACAAACTAAATAAAAGCTAAATAAGGTAAATGCTCCAGTAGTGGGCCACTTAAGGGTATTTCCTCAATTATCATCTAAACTTTTGAGAAGTTTCGCTAATCTGTATTTTTTTATGGTTGTTCAAACTTTTATCTAAAATAATAATCACCTGAAATATCAAAATAATTGTAATATAATTTTTAAAAAATTAAAAACTTAGATCACTCCTATGCACCAGAAGTGGGCATAGCAAACTTTTGATGTACCAGTAGTGGGCATACCAAAAGTGGGCCACCCAGATCTGTCAATTGTGCCAAAGAAAAAGAATAAAATCATTATATTTAGTAATAATAATAATATATTAACATTATACACTATAAAAATGCAATAAAAATGGCTTGATATAGGTGAAATCGTTTATTTATAGATTCTAGTCACATGAGATTTGCATTTTTTCTCTAACAGCCAATTTTTTTATTAAAGGTATATGTTAATTATCGATCTTTCATTTTAAGTTCTGTTTGGGGCATTATGGATATTAAATCTTGATATTTTATCTTGAATAAATCTTTTTTTTCTTTTATCATCTTCCTTCTGCAGCCAGAAAAAGAGCCCTTTTAAATGGTGATGGAATATTTTTCGATGGTCCAGCAATGCGATTGTTATTATTGTCTGCCTCGTTACAGAGCCCAACTAATTCTTGAATATCAGTCTTTTCCTCAACAGTACTATAAAATATTTATTATTTAAGTAATTGGTCAGAATGTTCCATTAGTGTACCAGTAGTGGGCTATTAGTGTATCAGAAGTGGGCCATGTGGCCCACTACTGGTTCTGATAAAAATAAAGTAAATATAATTAAATAAAATGACTTTACAAGCTATAACCTTCTTATTAAACATCACAAAACAGTCTATTTGAGAGAAAGCATGTGCTCCAGTACTGGCTTCGCTAGGCCCACTACTGGAGCATTTAGTAAAACATTGATCCAAAAGTGGGCCACCCTTCACTATCCATAAATTATCAATATTATTTAATTTAAAGATAGTTTATAATACATTCATTATATAATCAAATAATATCAATAACAATTCATTTTAAAAACAAATAGAATGTATGCTAAAAAATAGTTGAATGAAGAGTTACCTCTTAAGGAAATCATTAAGAATAAGCTAAAAATGCTTCTCTCAGAGACCAACTTCAGCAACAAACTTTCTAGCTCCTAACTGAACAGGAAATAAAGGCTGTGCCTTTGGTATTTAGTTGATAAGGGTTTCAGCCTACCAGAGGCAGATCTCTTATTTCATTGGAATGTTGGAATTTCTTGTTTTTCAACTTAAAATTCAAGTGGCCCACTACTGGTACGTGGCCCACTACTGGAGCACTTACCTTAACTATTTCTATAAAAAATTGCTTTAGGTTTATTACAAGCCTTCCATCAAGTGGCATTCTTGATTCCAATGTTGGTCTTTTTTTTTAAAAAAATTTTTCTGTAATTTCAAGAGTTTTTCGGATGATCTATTGTCATTGTTAGAGGCTTCACCACCATTCCACAACTCATTAGACAAGTTTAGAAAACAAACCTGCTTCACCTTATAGTTGGACAATTTTATGAGTGTGAAAATGTTTTTCTTCTGAACAGTGTCGTTGTGACTGGGGAGCAAGGGGGTATAGATGGCCCAGGTGCCATGAGGACAAAATAATAGTGTTTATGTTACATTTTAAAATAAATTTCATGAAGGGAAAAAAAATTATGCCTTGCCCTGGGCACCATTAACCCTTGCTAAACCAGAGATGACGACTTGGGATGAAAAATTCATGTTATGCCCCGGGTGCCAGTTGCCCTCTCTATGCCACTGTTTCTGACCCTTCTTTTTCTTTAACTGTGTATTGAAAAAAAATAACAGCTGCCTTATCTAAAATACCCATTGTTAAGATCTGGCATCTCAGAAATAAACAGGTCAATTTTATCAGTGGAACGGAAAACCAAGTGGTAAAGATAAAAAACTGAATCTGTACTATTACTTTCCAGCACCGATTCTCTGAATGACCTGTGCAAACTCAGCGACTCAAACTTAAGTTAGTGGAGTTGGTGGAAACTGCTTCTTTTGTTTTGTCCTTCAACTTTCATACAAATAATGAATTGATTTCCAACATTTATTTAGTTGAGTTTTGTTTCATAGAATTCATTAACCCATCTGCCATTACAATTTTTTATAAAGAATTTAGTTTTATGAGTGCAATGTTTCTGCTTCTATAAAGCAACATACTATTTGCAATGAAATGATGGATGCTCCAACAAAACTATGATATTTCAACAAGTTCTGTACTGTTATTATACTCCTGGTTTGTAATTTTCCTCATTTTCACAAGCATAACTTGCTACTTTCTATATAACTTAAATTTTTTGTGAAAAAATGAAAATTGTTTATTTTTTTAATGCCATTTTAGAGTTACTGAAAGAGGAAAAATTTATTGGTATACCAGTTATATAAATACTTTAGAACTGAAACTTTTTTCTATAGCAAAGCTCTTTAACAGTTTGTATGCAAATGATTACTCTGATTCAAGCATTGAAATAGTATAAAAATGGTATAGCTTTTGATTAAAATATTGATAAATGAAGAAGAAATTGCTTAGCATTTGAATCCTATAAAAATTGATAGCTTAAAATAACCTTTGTTGGTTAACTTACATTAGATAAAGGAAGATATTTTTGTGCGAGGAAATACCTACGATATGAAGATGAATAAGTTTACATATTCTTATTTTTGAAAAATATTTGAATTTGTGGAATTTTATATTTTATTATTGAATTATGGTTGCAATTTTGATCCTGAACTCTATAATATTTATATTTTTCAGTACCTCCTAGAAGCTGGATTTGCAAAACACAAATGTATTGCTATTACTCAGGTAAATGCAAATGACATGCTGACTGAAGCTGCATATTTTTCTCTACTTGACTGTCCTTTATAATTTTTTTAAGTATACTATATGTTAAGGTATAATATTTAAAAAATTATTTTATGCTTGACAATATCTTTACTATTTTCACACTTTTGTACATATTGTTTCATTTTATTTTTTCTGATGTTTATCCAAAATACATTTTGAAATTTTGTTTGTAGAATTATAAAATGAAAAGACAATACTTTTCAAAAATTGCTTGGTTTACAATTTCCATTATAGTAATAGTTTGAATGTAAATATATAAATTATTAATTTACAAAATTTTAATTGAAATTACTTTCAATGTATTTGAAGTATACAGACTGATTTACTGATGACCTTTGACTAGTTCAAATATTTTGAAAGCCTAACCAATGATTTTCTGTAGAGCTTTAAAACTATGTATTATATTGCTGATAGCATGTCTGATTCATGAAACAAGTGTTATTTAATTTGATTAGTATATCAGGCCACAAAATGTTGATTCCACTAAATGTAATTGATATTCATGGACATGTTACAGATTTAACTTATAGTTCTGATATCTTCATGTTAGTTAGCATTATTGGAATGATTAGATGACAGTTGTGTAAATATAACGAAAGCCATTCTTCAACCTAAACTTAATTTTTAGAGGAGAAAGGTATTCAGAGTTTAGCTGTAAGGGTCATAGATTACCCAAGGAGTTGACATTTGTTCGTAGTAGCATAGTAGCATCTACTTGAAGTGGATTTCACTAAATTTCCAAGAAAGTTACATGTGTTAAAGTTTCAGTTTACATAAGTTTGAAGCATCCTGGTTAAAATTGCAAGACTAATTTTATTTGAGTATCACAATAATGCTTCCTGAAGAAATATAAAATACTCAGTGGTTTTTTTCCCCTCATTATTCTGCTATAGAAGCAAATAAATGAATAACATTAGAACAAAGGGAACAAACCAGTTATCTTTAGCACTGTAATTTCTGTGATGAAATATCACAAAGTAATTATTCAAGGCATCTCGTCAATAAATTAAATGCTTCAAATAATGGAAGTCATTCATCATCCAAGATGAAGATGGAAAAATTCAATTTGTGTTTTGTTAATGGAAAATTGAAATCACTTATCTTTAATCATCAAAGAGTTAATGTGTTTTGCAAGTTTGAAAAATGAAGTATTAGGTTAATTATCCTTATCATCTGATCATAATCTATCCTATTAAAATTCGAAGGTAAACAAACGTATGTATGTATGTATGTCCTTCTATCTTCTCACGAACCGCCGAATGGAGAAGCGCGCGGAAGGTACCAAAAGATGGGGAATAATCCAGGGAAGCCATTTCGGCCATTTAAATATCGAAATTTTAATTAGTGAAAAAGATATTAATTAAAAACTAATTGACAACAATGCTTTTCATTGTTTCGGATACTTTATAACAATACTTTTCATTGTTGCAGCGCAATTCAAAATACATTTTATTGTTGAAGTCGTTTACTTTAAAGAACATTGTTACAACAACAATAAAAAAGTGACGCTGACAGAAATAAAAAAAATGTATTGTTGAAAGTGTATAAATTCTTTTTTTTATCCCGTGATATAACGTCCAACAAAATCATTTTAACGAAATTAAAAGGGATGTTTTGTTTCTGTAAAGTTATGTGCCGAAAGATGTAGATTAGTTATGTTAGTGATTTTAATCATTATTCATCATTATTCATTGATTTGATCAAGTTTAAATATTTGTGGAAGCTTCTATTTTATGCTGATATTTGGAAGTTACTATTTTTGCTTTGCTCAATTCTCGCTTTTTCCGATGCCTAAAAGAAAAAGAGGAATTGCAGGGGATGCTGCCAGTGGACGGGAGGCAATTAGAAAAAGTGAAAGGAGAGTTGTTGAAACTGAAGAAGAAAGAAGCCGCCGATTGTCAACTATGGCACAAAGTGGCCAGGACAGAAGAGTGGTAGAAACAGAAGAACAAAGAAATAGCCGATTGTCAGACATGGCACAACGTGGGCAAGAGAGAAGAGCCGAAGAAACAGAAGAACAAAGAAATAGCCGATTGGCAACGTGGCAGAGAAGAAGAGCAAAAGAAACAGAAGAACAAAGAAATAGCCGATTGGCAATAATGGCACAACGTGGCCAGGAGAGAAGAGCCGAAGGAACAGACGAACAAAGAAATAGCCGATTGTCAGCCATGCTACAACATGCAAGAGAACGCCGTCTAAATATTATTGAAGGACAAAATCACCATCAGATACAAACTTTTTATGCAGCTAGAACTGTTCTGAACTGAAGAACACAACTGTGGAGAAATGTACAATCTCTGTCTGAAATGCGGAGGGTTGTATTTCCTGGATGAAAAGAATACCAGAGGAATTTACACTCATTGTTGTCATAATGGAAATATAATTGAGCAGGCTTCAGTGTATCCAGTGGAAATGAAAGGATTGATGGATGGCTCCGTTGAATTATCAGTGCATTTCAAAAATAACATGTGGTCGTACCAGTGTTTCAATGGGTGCACAGATTATACCGTCTACAGGGAGAGGAGCGTATTGCTTCAGAATTCATGGCCAAATTTATCACAGGACCTCTCATCCACACTCAGCTGAAGCAGGAGGTGAAAACACTAATACAACACACTTCAACAATATTATAACACACATTAGGCATGTGTCACGTGACCTCAGGTATTATTCGATTTAGCCCGTGCAACGCCGGGCCGTACAGCTAGTCTACTCTATTAAAATTCGAAGGTAAACAAACGTATGTATGTATGTATGTATGTATGTCCGGCTATCTTCTCACGAACCGCCGAACGGAGAAGCACGCGGAAAGTACTAAAAGATGGGGAATAATCCAGGGAAGCCATTTCGGTCATTTAAATTCCGAAATTTTAATTAGTGAAAAAGATATTAATTAAAAACTAATTTACAACAATACTTTTCATTGTTTCGGATACTTTATAACAATACTTTTCATTGTTACAGCGCAATTCAAAATACATTTTATTGTTGAAGTCGTTTACTTTAAAGAACATTGTTACAACAACAATAAAAAAATGACGCTGACAGAAATAAAAAAAATGTATTGTTGAAAGTGTATAAATTCTTTTTTTATCCCGTGATATAACGTCCAACCAATCATTTTAACGAAATTAAAAGGGGTGTTTAGTTTCTGTAAAGTTATGTTCCGAAAGATGTAGATTAGTTATGTTAGTGATTTTAATCATTATTTATTGATTTGATCAAGTTTAAATATTTGTAGAAGCTTCTATTTTAAGCTGATATTTGGAAGTTACTATTTCTGCTTTGTTCAATTCTCGCTTTTTCCGATGCCTAAAAGAAAAAGAGGAATTACAGGGGATGTTGCCAGTAGACGGGAGGCAATTAGAAAACGTGAAAGGAGAGTGGTTGAAACTGAAGAAGAAAGAAGCC
Source organism: Araneus ventricosus (assembly GCA_013235015.1). Classification (NCBI taxonomy): domain Eukaryota; kingdom Metazoa; phylum Arthropoda; class Arachnida; order Araneae; family Araneidae; genus Araneus; species Araneus ventricosus. The sequence goes on along the minus strand of BGPR01000142.1, from coordinate 396,623 downwards.
GCTGATTGTCAGACATGGCACAACGTGGGCAGGAGAGAAGAGCCGAGGAAACAGAAGAACAAAGAAATAGACGATTGGCAGTAATGGGACAACGTAGCCAGCAGAGAAGAGCCGTAGAAACAGAAGAACAAAGAAAAGAGAATACGTTTTGGGAGGAACGTAACGTTTACGTCAGCGACAATATATGTAAAAAAAATAAATCGGAGGCAGGCATATGAAAATTAGTAATAAAAAAAACTAGATTTGAAAGAATATTTACATTTCTTGGAGAAAGTAAGTCACAATATTTGTTGAAAAAAAACGGAGCCGGGCACTTGAAAAAATATGGATCCGAAGGCCTCACGTGATCTCACTTCTCTCCGCTCGGGAATATCCCATTATTCAAGATTGCCCGTGCAACGCTGGGTCATGCAGCTAGTTTAAAATTATGGAGCCTGTCCGTAGAGGCACAGAGCATATTTTCAAAGCCTTATTGCTTCCTGTCTATATTTAACAGATTTGAATTTTAAGTTCATTGAAGGTCCAATGTTTATTCAACTTTTGATGATGTTCCATTGAATTTTTTTGGCACAGCATGGCCAAAAATGGCTTTTGCGCCATAAAAACCAACCCAACCCATTGAATTTTTAGTGCATTAAAAGTCTAGATATGTTATAGCACTGGACCTTCATACTTCAATGATTATTCAAAATTCTTTTTGAACAGTGCAGAATCATTTTGTAGATGCCTTAATCTGCAGTGTAGTGATTGCATGTTAATTAAACATGGAAGAAAGTATCAAATAAATATTTTCAAATTTGAAAAAAATGTGGATATAAGTTTTTTCTGGAATATTTTTCAAATATATTGCAGTTTGTTCTATTTTCATTTGCGTACATTTAATTACTTTACATTCCTGAAAAGTATACTTCTAAAATATAATAGGCTAACTTTCATTATTTATTTTTGAGCTTTATGCTTGCTGATTATCAAAAAATCTTGTTTTTTAAAAAATCCCACCCTGACCTCTTTTGAAATAAAATGAGATATTAAATGACTCTGTTAATTATAAATTGCCTAATAAGAAATAAAATTTCTTGGGCATGTTTAATACAAAACTTAATGTAACTTATTCTTAATTTTTAATAAATTGTGATTATTTGGAAACATTCCATTTAGCCTAGGAGAGTAGCTGCTATCAGTGTTGCAACTCGAGTTGCTCAGGAAGTACAGACGGAAATTGGGAGTAAGGTACGTGAACAACCCTTCTTTAGTTAAATGAAAAATATAAGTAAAATTTAAATCTTGCATGCTGCAAAATGAAGTGAGTGTGGTGATTTTAATAATTACTTTTGCATATTTTTTTTATAGAATTTGTAATTGACACACCTGCTTTAAGGGTATTAAAATGTAAGGCTAATATGCACCATAGCTTATATAGATGCAGCAGTCCTATAATGGTGTGACAGTTTTTTAGTGTGATATATTTACATGAAGAGTTACTGTTAAATTCTTAAAAACTTGCATGTTTTGTATCAAGTAATAAATGCGTGAAAATATTTCAAAGTTTCTTTGTAGAGTGAGTCTTGTTTTGTGTATTTCAAGCTGTTAAGTTAGTACTTTTGAAATTTTAAATGCTTCTCACTACAGATAGTGAAATAGGCCTAATACAATTGAATATTATAGAAAACTTAGATTTTCAATGTAAGATAGTAATAAATTTGTGTAACTTCTTAAAATTTCCATATTAAAAGGATGGACCAAAAATCATAAAGCATGCATGCACTTAAATTCAGACTTTTGTATGGTAGGATTTGCTTTTTAAAATTATTTTGATTCTAATATTATTTTAATATGTTATTCATTATGCATAATAACATTGGTATTTTTTATGGTTTAAGAGAATTAGTCCATATTTCATTGGAATAACAATATTTAGAAATTCTCTATCAGCAGAATTTAATTTTGGAGATCTTTTTGATTTTATAACTTGTTTTGCATGACTGGATTTGTTTGCATCATAGTTTTTAAAGCAGTCATTTGTTCTATATGCTTATTCATTTCAAATACCATCTAAATAGTTAATACGGATTTTTGGTACTTACATATTAACACCCCTGCAGCTACAGATTTGGCGGTTTTTAAGTGCCGCCAATCTACACCTAAAATTTTTGTGACAAATCATAAAATAAAACACTTTCAAAATTCAAAGCACTTTATTTCAAAACAGAGTAGTCAATCGGATTTCGGTGGAAAATGGGCCAATATAGAGTTTAACATAGATTCAAAACAGTCTCTATTTTCTTTCACCTGATGCTGTAATTGTTCCAATCTATAACAGTTTTATCCGATAAATCAAGTTGCTTTTCACAAAATTTAATTGATGTCAACTCCTCGCACCAGCAGTATATGAATCTCAAAGCTGAACAAAATGGAATTCTGCTTCCCTCAAACCAGTTGTCTTTTTAAGTCCCACTTGCTGATCACACTGTCTTAAATTACATTTCCAAAACTTACGTTTACCAAAATAAAGTTTCTTGTCATGGGAATTGGTACATTTTCGTTTTTTTGGTAAAATATTTCGCTGCTGAAAAAATGAAATTGCATCTTGTTCTGTTTTTGGCAAATCCCAAATACGCTTTTTCGTAGCACTAAAAAATGGTGTCAAAAATCAGCAAACAACAAGGCAACAAGGAATCCAAAAGATAACTGCATGCGTGTGCGAATAACAAGGTTGCTGTGTGCGAACAAGATTGCTCTTTATTGGTGCATTAGTGCAACTTCAGCTGCGGTGGCGTTAATACGCAAGTACTGGATTTTTTTGTATCAAATTATCTACAAGTCATTTTTTATTTTCAGCAATTTTCATTAGCTGTTATATGAAAGAGCATTGAAAATTGATCCATTTATGACATTCTTTTTTTTATAGGTTGGATTTAGCATTCGATTTGAAAATCTTACTTCACCAGCAACAAAAATAAAGGTAGATAATTATTCTTCCAGCCATTATGAATATTTTTTTATTTTGTTATGGAAAATTCAAATGTTATTAAAAGAATGTAAATATTTTATAAAGTACATAAAGTTAACTTGATCAAGGAAACATATTAAGATATTATGTATGAATTATAATCCTAAGAAATAATATATATATTTTTAAATTTTAGTTTCTTACAGATGGTATGCTTTTGAGGGAATCTGTTGAGGAACCTCTCTTGCTAGAGTAAGTTATAATTACTTTTCTGATCCTTTAAGGGCATTTTATAATTTTTTTACAATGTGCTTTAATTTCCATTCGTTTGAAGATGTAAGACACTCTAGCTGTCAGTTTAAAATTTTTCCTGTTAATCAGGATAACATACTCAGGGCACTAAGTTTATCAGATTTAATCTTTTTTTTAAATGTATCTCTCAGTTAAATAATTGAAAAAAAAAAGCAATATGAAGCAATGATTTACATTGGCAATGAAGATATGTACTTCATTATCCTGTAATAAGTATTCATGTGTTCTAGAAATGTTATTATGGACATATTAAGGTTCTTTATTCAGATAATTTCTGTTCATTGCACTTTATAAATGGATATCTTGCTTTTTTAAAATAATGCTTGGTAATCTGGAGGGATATCGACTTATTTTGTAAGATTGAAAATCTGAATAATTTACCGAGAGAGAAAAATTAAAATGTATGGGAGAACAACTTTAGAAATGTTTAACCAGGCCATAATTTTATAGCCCTTTAATCAGCACATTCAGTTTGGCATTGCAAAATAGGGATGTTTAACAAGATATTGACATAATTTCAAGGGCTGTTCTTAAAGAACATAAATAAGAAAATTAACTAAATTTTGAATACTTCTTTTTAGGTATAGTGTTGTTATTTTAGATGAAGCACATGAAAGGACTCTGAACAATGACATACTTTTGGGAATTTGCAAGAAAGCTCAGAGGGTGCGACAAGAGCGGAACCTGATGCCATTGAGGGTAAAGTTTTGGACTTATGAAAATTTAAAATGGTTTCTCTTCAACTTTTAACTATTTAATGAAGTGGTAGAAATCCTGGATAAGTTTTAATGTAAAATTCTAAAAAAAGAATTTCTATACTATAAAAGGTTAAATACGGTAGTTCTTAAAGTTTTCATGAAAACATTATACATAGTTTACATTATGTGTATTTTATGCATGGCATTTCTAATGATACATTGTTACTTGTATATTAGTGTTATATCCAACGAAATAAGACATAAACAAAAAAGTCTTAAAAATTGACAAATGCCTCAATACCTAATAATTTTTATTTTAGCTGATCAAATACATATTCAAGATACATGAGTTAAAACTCAGTGCAAATTAATAAATAAAAAATTGAATGTTTATATTGGATCTAAAAGGAATTTTTTTAATGCATTAAAATGTAGTAAGTTTTCATAGTAGGTTGTACTGCACTCCCCCCCTCCCCATGAAAAATTGAGTTGACATTTTGAGCTCAACATGTTTTTTTTTTTATTTATCTCTCTGAAATCTTTAAGTCATTCTAATTTGAACTGACCAATGAAGTGTGATACTAATATCAATGACAAGTAGTAGTCATTCAGTAGAGGGTTTGTATACCAGGCATGTAGTGATTGAATTTGATTCATTGAATATATATTTTTGTATCTTAATTTGTATACCACAAATAGTAAATTTACTTGTCTTGCGAGAACCATTTTGATCTTGTATCCCGAGTTTAACAACATATCTCTTGTTTCTGCTAACTGCATCTGTTTTACAGTCTTCTTTTAAAAAGTTAGCTAATCAAAAAAGCATTTCTTTTTAAATTTTTCTCATAATCTGTTATTTATGTTATTATTATTTATACATCATTATTTACTTAGTCCCATTGTTATTATATTGTTTTATAGTATTATTTCTTAAGATTTCATACAGGGTATGTTTTATCTGTGTTTTTTTTCCCTTCATTCCAGATAATAGTTATGTCTGCTACTTTAGATGCTCAACATATTGCCAAATATTTTAATAATGCTCCAATGTATGCAATACATGGGCGAGATTACAGCATATCAGTAAGAGCCAATGGTTTTTAATTTGATGACATAAAATTTACTGATTCTATCATAGATTATATAAAGGGCTTTTTGAGTTTTTTTTTATTTCATTGTTATTGATTAAACAGTTTTAATATGCCCACAATAAAACATAAAATGCTTTTTATGTAAGTATCAATTATGATAAAGGAATATTTTTTGATAATTGTTTCAGAATTTGATTGAGAATGTCTAAATTAAAGTAACTAGCAACTTAATTAAAATGCAATTCTTACAATTCCATTTACACAGTTTTTTTCTTATCGTTATTATTTTTGATATAATTTATTGATTTTATTTTAAGATTGTATCTTGTTAGCAGTGCTCTCGCTTAATGAATTCTGCATATTATAAATCAATTGATTTAATACTTAAAATGTTGTTTAAAATGTTTATTTTTAGCATTAGTACCCAGATCCATCTGCTCAAAAGAGCAGTATGACCCTGTAATATTAAATAATTTAAAATATGTTTTTGTCTATTATTATATTTATAACATTAAATTCGGCTTTTAAGCTAGCATTGGAATTTTGTCCTTTTAAGTTATAATTCAAACAGTATTTTTATATTTTTTATAACTGTGCAGCAATTATCAAAATAGATGCATTCATTTTTATTTTTTAATTTTTCTATTCTTTTTTTTTACCTTGAAATAGTTTGTTTATTGAATTTGCTTTCTTGCGATTTAGTTTTATTGTCATGCATGTAGTTTCTTCATTAGCCTCATGTTAATTTTTTTTATTTGCCTTTATTTTTATTCTAGAAAAATAATCTAGAATAATTTGTTATTTAGTCTTGAAAGTTCTGTATTTTTATATTTTAAACTGTGTAGTTTTCCTTTCAAAAGAACATTCATTTTTTTTTAAAAAAAAGAGGGTTGTATGTTATTTGAATGGAATTTCAGTTTTGTTAATTATTTTTTGAAAGACTTGATGTAATTTTTTTTCCATTTCATATAACCTTCGTTTAAATTAAGTTAATTTAACTGACAGTTAATATTTATTTTGTGGACTTGAAATGTATACTAAACTTATAAAAAAAAAAAACTACAGTTGTTTTTAAAACAAATATTACTACATATTTTTGTTTTTTTTTGTTTTTCAGATTTTATATCCATCAAAACCACAAGAAGATCATATAAATTCTGCATTAATTACAGTATTTCAAATTCATCAGAATGAAGATGATGGGTAATTAAAAATCATTATTACTTAATTATAACATCTTATTTTATTCTAGGAATTCTGTTATGAGATCTAATCTTATATTATTTATTAACCTTATAAAATGATATGCATGTGATTTTTTTTTTTTAGCTGCTATATTCTTTATTTCCAACAAAGGTTTAAAGGAGATTTCATCATAATCCACAGGGTTCCCATGGTCCTTGAAAATCCTTAAAAACTCCTTGAATTTTATTTGTACTACTGGAAAAGTACTTGATTTTTCATTGGGTCCTTGAAAAATAAGCAAATTGACCATCCATTATTTTTTGGACAGAAGAGAAAATCAGTTTACTTGGTTTTGATTTGAGAATTCACCACCAGAAAAAAGAATATATGGGAATGCTGTCAATCATCAATCTTTTCTCTCTCTGTATATTTAAAGGCAGCTTAATTCGACCATAGAGTAAAAACTACATAGGGTATTTTCGTCGAGTAAAACAGTCCTGCAATTATCCTAATGTATTTTGAAAGTAACTGATATATTTGAATAGAATTTGGTTTTAAATACCAATAACTGATTTTCTCTTCAATTAAATCTGTTTTCAAAATGTATGTTATTTAATTTCATAGAGCCAGAGAAATCTGTGTTCACGTGAACGCAATAACTCAAAAATTTAAATAGTTAAATGGATAAAATTTGGTACAGAATTTTATCTTTAGAATTGTATATCCATATCAAATTTTTTATTTCAAAAGTAAAAATGCAAATGATTAATTTGATTTAAATTTGTCATTTGCATTTTTATGTCTAAAATGTATAATTTTATGGTCCTTGAATTTTCTTGGTCCTTGAAAAGTCCTTGAATTTGTTTTCTTCACTAAGAGTGGGAACTCTGATCTAATACACAGGAATTTTTTTATTAATTTTCTATCATTAAGTCTGTAGATAAAAATGGAAATTGTATTTTTAATAATATGAAGATAATGATTGCCTCCTACTGAGTTGAAATGCTTAAAATTGTCAGATATTTATAATTGATCGATACCTTTTAATTTGCTAATACTTTTTTATTACGTATTTTAAAATTATCTTAAGCATACACTAAGTACTAATCTAGTTAATAGTTAAGCATACAGCAAGTACTTAATCTTTAAGCATACACTAGATATGAATCACTTGGTTGCTGATGTTTAGTTTTGTTTTAGTGAACTTTTTCTTATTTTCATAAGTTTCCCTCCATTTAGTTAACATGGGGATAATGCTTTTACATTTTGATTTCCTTATTTATGAATAGCTACTGATTTTATTGCAAATTTCTAAAACTTATAGTATTACTTAAGTTATAAATCAACCTCACCTTTAATAACAAACTTGTTTGACTTATTTAATAAAACACAAGACTTTACAAGTGAAAATTTTTTCTTTATAATTTATGACATGATGCACGAGGACAATGGAGTGATTGAAGATTGCCAACATAGGGAAGGGCATGATGGACTTTTGAAAGCAGATAAATCATTTTATCGAACAATCACTCACTGTGTCACATTTATTGGTGTTTTTTTTTAAAACAAAATTATAGATTGTTATCTATTTATTGAAAACATCTTATTCTTGATATACATGATATAGTTTATACAGATTTTGATGCCTTAATTTGCTAGATTTATGTGTCATTTTAAAGCATGAACTACCAGGTTTTCCTCTAAAATATTATGTATTTTGATTGGAAACGTCGTAGTCCCCCTCCTCCTTCCCATATCTACTTTTACTGAGAATTTCACTGTACAGATTGACTTCAGGATTGCTTTTTAAATGACTGATACTTGTTTTTCAGCATAAATTTTTTCTGGAGCTGCCTGTGATCTGCAGTTTGTAATAATTTGTAAAGAGTTTGTGTTTTCATTAACATGCTTAAAATAGCAATAAAAGTATAAAATACAATAGCTTGTGTAAGAAAGATTTATTGTATTGCTGTGGAAATTATCCTTTGAACTTGATAATTTCTTGAGTACTATACAGAATATTTGTTGAAAATACAAATTCATAAACTTATTAATGCAGTAGGTTCAAGACTTGTTTTCCAGATGGCATTCAGGTTTTGCATTTGCTTTATAAGTATTCATATTCAATATTTAGAGAATGTAAATTGTCTCAAATTAGTTTTTTATATGCTTTTTTATTTATATGATTAGTTCTTTATATGCTTTTTTATTTATTATGAATGAATGGTTGAGAAATGAATTTCTACTTAAAATTCATGCTTTTATTATCAATTACTTTTTCTTACTTCTGTTTATCAGTAATCTATACTTATAAAAGGCAGTGTTTGTTTGTGTGCATGTGTTTGTCTGCAATGTCCAGACGAATTTATCGCACTTACAGCCCTGAAATTTGGCACACAGGTAGTCGTAATGGTGACTGAATGCACCTCGAAGCCCAAATTTTGAAATTTAATCTAGAAATTTTTTTATTTAATATTTTGTGCTGTTTTGGGTGATTTTTCGTACTCATTTCTCAATAGCATGGCTTCGAATAATTGTACGAAAAAACAGTTACACCATCGGAAAGAACAAACGATTTCCGTTCTGATGAAGTTTGTTTCGTACATCTAACGTAATTTACTGAATTTTGAGAAATTTTTGAAAAATGGTCACTTTTATGGTAATTCTTAATAAAGATTACTTTAAATTATCGCTTCTGACATTCTAACATCTCTACAATTTTCAATTTTTTTCAGCTTATAAATGGAACACTTATGTCGTATTTAAAACAAGAACTGTTAAAATATCTTTTTTCGTTTTTTTTAAATGAATTTTTCCCTGATTGGTTCAAACAGTTTTTTCGTAGCGAGATTTAACAGCGAGAGCTTCTCCGGACCATCCCAGAATGCATTGTTGCAACGTGACTTTCATGGCAGGTGACGTCATTCACAAAGAAAAATAAGCGGGGATATCAATAATTTTGTATTTTTTGTTTTGATTTTGTTTTCAAAACTTTTTCATGCCATTGTGGGTATTTTTTTCACCCACTTTTTTGAAGTCCTGATTCCACGGGCAACGCCGTGCGTGTACTGATAGTTTGAAATATTTATGAATAAATTATAATATGGGAATAAATCTTGTATGATTAAAAAAGAATGCAAAATTATTTTTTATCTTGCACAGTAATTACTATATTTTGCATTTTTCTTTCTTTACAGAGACATATTAGTGTTCGCTACTGGCCAAGAAGAAATTGATTATCTAGTTTCTGAAACTAAATTGGCTGCAATGGAACTGCCAATTGGTATTGGTTGAAAGCATTATTATTATCATTCATTGTTGATTTTACTTGAGTTATAGTATGTAAAACAAAGGAATTTCCTTCTACTAGTTTTGATTATTCATATATCAAACAAAGCTGAATATTTTACAATTTGCCCAATTTTAATTTTTGTTAGATAAATCAATGTTTATTATTTTATAATTCTTTACAGATACTTAGATTTATCTGTTTAATACTAGTAATGCTAAGAATCTTTTTCATATACAATGGACACTGCTTATAGTGATAAAAAAGAAATAAACATTTAAGCTTCTATAGCAATTATTTATTTAATAAACTTTGCTTCAATATTTCCTTAAAGTATAGTAAAAACAAAATTTAACTAAAATACATGTAAGAAATATTTTTTTTCAGGAGTTCCACGAATTCATGTATTAGGACTCTATGCAGCACTGCCTGGTGATCAACAAATAGAAGTATTTAAACCTGCTCCAAAGGTACTTATAATAAATTACAAAAATTTCATTTGTGTTTGAAAATTGCTGTTTTACAGTGACTTTTTGTGCATGCTTTGTATGTATACTAAGTTAGAGAAATATGTATATAACATTCTGTTTGTTTTATTTTAAAATTTGTATTTACCCAGTAATGCCCAAATTTAAAGGATCAATTTCAATAAATTGCTATTAAATTGTGTTTTAAACACCAAGATTAAGTTAATTGTGAAGTAAAATTAAAACAAGAGACAAAATTTTATTTTTGTTTTCTTTTATATTTTTTTAGGAAATTTTTTTTTAAAAATTGAAAAAATTGTTTTTAAAAACTTTTTTGCATAAATTTTACAAATTTTTAAAATATAGTAAAATATAAAAATTAACAATCATATTCTAATTCCTTGCATTACCTCAAAACAAATCAAAGGAAAAATAATAATAATAAAAAAAAAGTGACAGCATTTTGACTTTAAAATCTGGCTAGCAGGTGATGTATGGGTCATTCCAGTGAAAATGGTGCATTTCATGTTTCAAATTTTGTTTTTCAAAGTCAACTAAATTTAAATATTGCATTAAATTACAAAAATCTACTTTTATTTTCAAAACATTTTGTGCAATACAAACAAATGAACACTTCTTTCATATAAATGCAGTAAAATTTCATGATAAAGGCATTTCTTACATTTTATTGCTATTTTTCATACACCAAAATGCAAAAATTTAAAAAAATACATATACAAATTAGCTTATCATATTAAATTGAGTTTAATAAAATCAGAATTACATCATTCTAGGTACAAATTGCATAGTTCTAAACAGATTAAAATTCTGATTAAAAATGTTTTTTTTTATTTATTTATTTATTTTTATGTTGAAATCATAACAAAAATACTTCTGTAGCAGAGTGGACATAGCTGTAGTAGATAGGATTAATCTGTAATTTTATACAAGGAAAATAGACAAACATTTTATTTTTATAATTTTTTTTTATTAAATTCAATTTTTGTCATAAATATGTTAAGCTTTTTGGATAACATCAGTAACATGGGAGTTCATAGTATAAATGTCCACCTATCAATTTAAACTTTGGTTGAGGTGAAATATTAAAATTTGGTCAAAATGAACACAGGATATCCTTATCAACAGTTTTAAATAATTTATTTAATTCATTTATTGATATTAAGCTCATCACTTTAACTTCACCATCTTATTCAATATAACTTTGAGCAATGACAATATATTTTAAGTTAAATTTCTTTCTCCATCATCCTGAAATTTTACAAGCATGTATGCACCTGCCAGACATGACACATTTCCGCGGAAACGCGGATTTCCGCTTTCTCGGCATCGAATTTAATCATTCTTGGAATCGATGCAAATCTACATTAAAATTTGTGTTAATGTGTTGGGGGGGGGGGGGCCCACGCAAACAAAAGTCGTGCGCCGTGTGAAAATTTTGCTTATGGCTTTAAGGCGAAAGAGTTTTGAATTCATAAGATATTGCGTAATCCTGCCGAAAGTTATATTTCGTCCAAGTTTTGTATCGGCGTTCTGCCGTGCTTTGGGGTCAAAGTTTAGCATTGGGAGGAATGCCTGAAAAGGCTGTATTCTTTTCTTTCTCGTTTTGTCCAATCATCTTTCATTTCATCCAATCACAATTCATTCCAAATTTTGATTGGGTGAAAGAAAATCATCCACGAATTTCTACCGATCCGAATTTCGTGAGAAAAAAAAAAAAAATCGCTGAAGCCAATTTATTTTCGCGCAAACAAAAACTGCCCGCCGTGTCCACATTTAAAATAGTGTCAGATTTGATAGATAAAAGATCAGGAAGAATGTATATTGAAACATATTCTTCAATTTAGAGTGTTAAATACAAAATGATCAGAAAAGAGCAGTCTGCTGTTGAATATTTTAGAAAAAAGATTTTTTACGTGATGCTATTGATAATAAGTAACATGTGCAAAAACTTTAGGTCATCAGGCAAATGGTACTAAGAGGAACTTGATAGTAAGAAAATAGCAATGAGAAAAAAATAAAGAAAAAAACCCAATCAAAGAAAGAAAGCAAAATTTGGAAAAGGAGGAAAATAGCAGACTGAAGTATAAAAGAAGGCATGAACGTTAGCTCAAAAAATGAGAAACAAAAGTTTTAATAATTATGTATAATCAAAAATAGTTTTTACATGGCCATATTTTTTAGTGAGATAATTTTTACCATAGTTTTTATTTTAACAAAGCTTTTTGCGGATTCATTTTTCATCCATTAATTTTCTTTTAAATAATAATTCTACAATATTTTTAATATCTCAAGCACTTTCTGTTTAAATTTATTCATTTATTGTTCAATTAATAATACTTATTTTACTTCTCGGTATTTACGTTCGACGCGATACCATATTTATGAAGTTCAGCTTTTTTTGTTCTGAGTCTGTGTCATGTCTGACCTGCTTTTAAACATTCTTCACTCGCATCTTTTGTACCCTTATGTTCTTCATCATCAAAGACTTCAGTAGACTTTCCTGATGAAGCAGATTAATAGATGTCCAAGACTTATATTTTTTATGTCTTGATTTAATAATCTCTTTAATATGGCAAGCATACTCTTTTCCCCCCTCAAAACAGCAATAAATATTTTCACTTTTCTCGCAAAAACATGATATTTTTTTCATAAAGAAATGGGCCATTCCCTGTTGTGGCCATTTGGTGAACAGACACAATACCTTTCAGTACAAGTATTTTGCTTGGAATAATGTTGGCTACAGATTCTATTTCTTTATGTGTTATTTGATATAATCTTATAGTTATGCAGTTCCTTAACATTGTAAAAAATTTATTAGCATTAGAAACATGTTTTCCAGAAGCTACTAATCTGTCAGCTATTCATTTTAATACTGCATCAATAATGGTACACTGTTGAAATGCACTATTCACTTTAAAGCTGCACTTTTTCCATGGTTTTTGCTTCAAAAAAGTGAAATCTGTATCCCACTTGAAGTATTTTGATACATATCTATGAAACAAGGATAATTTTTTTCTGTCTGTACTGATTGCTGAGGACCATCAGAAAAAAATTAACTTCTTTCACAGCATTTTTGTTTTTGATTATTCAAGTTTTGTTTATTAATAATTATGAATATTTTAAAGATAAAAATATTCATAGTTATTATTAATGAGTATTTAAATAGTTTCATATAGGGTGTACATAATAATTATTATATATGTATTAAATTACATTAATTATATATTCATAAATATTATATAATAATTAGTATTTAATATAGAACATATTGTCCAGAAAAAACATTTTCTGAATTGTTTAAGATAAATTATTTACTCTATTAAATACTGTTACACCACTACACCATGTGTAACAGAGTGGGCAACTAAGCCTAAAAGGCCTTTCTAATCATAAATAAATAAAGCACTTAAGAAACAAATATAAGAATGAAAAATAATTCTAAAATTACTACTTTATATGGAATTTAAAGAAATTTTTTCTATTTTTTTTTATCATTAATATAAATATAACATAGTGGACTTTCAATAAGCCAAATTAACTACCAGAGAAAAAGAATGAGTCTTACATTGCTAGTTGACTGTTGAATTCAAAACGACTAACCAAGAATGGAATTTGCACTACTTAGTCACCTTAAAAGTGCTACCAAATTTAATTAAATTTTATTTTTGAAATGGCTGTAACAGAGTGGACATACCAAAACACACAAAATCTTGGGACATTAATAAATAAAAAATTTTTTCATTGAAAAATTTTTTAAAACAAATTTTATTGTTAAAATTCTTTTTATGAAAGAGATGCAATGGAATTGATATCTTATATTATTATACTATTTAACCAATTTCTTAATTAACCTTTTAAATGTCACTAGTCTGTAGCTGGGACATTGAGATTTTCCCTTCTTGTTCCACATAAAATTTTTTTTAAACCCTCATAAGTCACTCAAGCGAAAACAAAAAATACCCGATGATACAGAATTAAATGAAGAATAAATAGAAAAATATGATGAATTGCTAGTAATTATGAAATTTTCTAAAAATAAATTCCAAAATGTCGGACATGATTTGTACCATTTTCACTGGAAAGACCCATATGCCTGTTAAAAACTGTTTTGAAGTTTGGCAATACCTATTGACTTCACAGACAAAGCAAAAAAGAAACAATGGAATGCATTTGGCTTAGCCACGGAAGTGAAACGTAATTGTTCTGTAAATAGGATGCTGTTCATTAAAGGGTTAAAAGTGTTGCTTGGAACTTTAAAATGTTCTCACAATAGAGTAATGCATTAATTTATGTATTCCTTTTAATTTTTAGGGTACAAGGAAGGTTATTTATGCTACAAATATTGCTGAAACTTCAATAACAATTCCAAATATAAAATATGTTGTTGATACAGGAAAAGTGAAAGCAAAGTAAGCATTGCAATTTCTTTAAATTATTATTTAACACCTTTTATCAGGGGCAAGGGATCTAAGTAGTACACTCCTAGTATTTTTTTATAGTGACTTCTAATACTGTCCTTGGCTGAAATTTAAAATTTTGTTTTAATTGCTGAATTTTAAATTCATGGCTTTTGAAGTTGTTTGCTTTTCAATATATCTAAGTGTTTTAATTTTAGATGCTCTGATTATGTCTTATAGAAAAGCTAATGATTAAAAGCATATCTCACCAAAATTGAATGATTTCAGTTTCTTGATTTGAAAAGACATTTTTCTTTCTCTCTCTAAGAGCCAGAAGTATTTTTTGACTCTAAAATATTCATTATGTATTGACATCCATTCATTTTATTAATGTCCTTTAAATACTTCAGGAATTTGTGTTTTCACTTTTTAATTTTTTTTTACTTGAAACTATAGAAGCAGAGATCTTGTATCATTATTTAGAACAGCTTGGCCAATCTTGGCCCTTGTGCCGTAAAAAAATGACCCATTCACTCCTTCATTTAGAATAATAAATTTATAATGAAATTTATGTATTTTTTAAGGAACATTTAGAAATATGTGCTGTACTTAGATCTTAAGAATTTTGGAGAAATGTATTTGTAAAATCATGTACAAAGAGGTTCCAAGGGTTACTACCCCAAGGCAACATGTTTTTGCTATTTCTTAATAAATTGGGAGAGTGATTCAAATATAAGTTAAGAATTGAAATTAAAATTTTGATATTTATTTGTAAATTTCATTTTAAATTAATTGCTTTAAAACTCAAATGTTTGAAAAATGGTTCCAGAATTTGTTTTATGCGGTCCCATAAAAATTTAGTAGACATCCTTTCTATATTTATGATGACACACTGAGTGGTATACAATGTATCCCCATAGATTCATCAAAGATTTTTAAAATGTTATTGCGAAAACGTTTCTTTGAAATTTGAGTAAGTCCATTGATATTATCTGTAACTGAAATAACTTTCTAATTGTATTAATTAGTTATTAAAATTTGAGAACATTTTTGTGAAAAAATCTTGTTTGAAACACCTGCATTTTCACATTTCTGAAACCGTATTTTTGCTAAAATACTAAACATGGAATTGATACATTTTGTTTAATATTTTTCAAGGTTTTTCAACTCTGTGTGTGGGTTTGATGTTTTGAGAACACAAGCAATATCAAAGGCTCAGGCAGAGCAGAGAGCTGGTAGGGCTGGCAGAGAATTTGAGTAAGTTTTGTAATTGTATTAGGACTCATTATTTGAATTTTCAGTTTTACTGAAAATTTATGAAAACTTAAAACAAATTTACTGTAAAATAAACTTGCATACTAAAGTACTACTACATGTAAAGTGCTGAGTGTAAGTATCTCTTCTTTTAAGTTAATATATAATTTTGGATGAAAATAATCCATATACTACATTTTATGGGTTAAATTATCCAACAATGAAATAATATTACATAATTTAATTATCCATATTATATTTTAAACCATAAATTAATGATTAATGCATTTACAATAACATTGATTTATAAATTAATATAAATATTAATCAATTATTAATTTGATTGGATTTTTAATTTTAATATATTAATTTATTTTGAATCGATGAACATGATTAATGTATTTATGATTTGTGCATTTGGAATAATAAATGTATTAATTGGATTAATTAAAGGATTGGATGACAATCCATAAATTAATTGAAAATAGTTCCTTTTAATTAATGTTTCCTTTATCGTTTCAAAAAAATGAGTAAAGTGTGAAAAGTACTACTACAT
Source organism: Araneus ventricosus (assembly GCA_013235015.1). NCBI lineage: Eukaryota > Metazoa > Arthropoda > Arachnida > Araneae > Araneidae > Araneus > Araneus ventricosus. Next base: position 380,403 of record BGPR01000142.1, on the reverse strand, counting down.
GTAAAGTGTTACTTTGTGCTTTTGTGTTTATTAATAGATTTAATTATAATAAAATGGTAATATTTTTTACCATTTCATTTGTGAATTAGAATATTTGAAATGAGCTATTAACATAAGTTAATAAGCTTTGCATTTTAGATTTATAGTTACTTATTCTAACAATTGCTTTTTATTAGTAGTGTTGATTATGTTTGTTTCTTTAAAAGATTTGATAAAATTTTATTCAGTGTTCGAGTGTAAAAATTAAAATTTTGAAATACCTATTCCAATGCATGCATTTTCACTCTTTAAAGTACTTCTGCTTTAAATCTGGTAGCTCTAAGTTCAGCAGTCTCTTCTATAGAGCATCAGAAGACATTTGCTTTCGTTTTCATTGTTCGTGATATATATCCTTTACTTCTTTTTATAGTGGTTGCTGTTATCGCTTGTATACTAAGGAACAATATAAAAAATTTAAGGATCAAGCAGAACCTGAAATTCGAAGGTAAATGTTTGTTATTATTTAACATTTTCATTTTTGAATTTGTGCAATATATTTCTTTCTTATTACTTATCAAATCCTAAGCAGTTTATTTATTAAATTTGTATCTCAGTAGTTCATATATGCCTTAAAAAAATAGTTTATCCACAAAGCATGTGGGTAGATTTTTTTATTGTTATTTCATGATTTTGATCAAGACAATTTACTATGTTTTTAGATGCTGTCTGTCCAGTGCAATTCTGCAGATGGTAGCAATGGGCATATCAAATATTGTAGAATTTGATTTTATTGACAAACCACCAAAAGATGTAAGTAATTTAATTTTTCAAAAAAGAATTACTTATGGATTATATTAGTATAAATGTTCATCTGTTGTTGTCCCAATTTTGAAATCATAGTACATTTTTATTATTTATTTTCAAAGAATAGTCTTTTCGTATGTTTTGGTGTAAAATACCATATGTTTTTTAAAAATTAGAGCTTTGATGTGTATGACTTTATTCTTTTTTAAAATGTTAATTATTTATTAACTTGAGATAGAAAAATAGATAACCATTACAATTATAATACATGAGAGGGAAACAGAATGCCATTTTCATTAGAATTTGGTATAAATAAATACTTTCTTCCACTAATAAATCTAAAATTCTGTAGACAGACATTCGATTTTTCTTCATTATTTTAGATGCATTTTGAAGATAAAACTTTTTTTATATATATAGAACACTGAAGCGTCAATACTTTTACTGAAGCAACTTAATGCTGTTGTGGATAAAGACGGAAATTTAGAGGTTAGTATGCATTTTTTCAGTTTCATGTTAGTATGCATTTTTCAGTAATTTTGTTTAAAATGGTACTTCCACTGCCTGCGCTTGTATTCTAGACTGATTCTATATTTCTTTATAATTTTTTTTTATTATCAGTATATTTTTGTTTTTATTGAAATTATTTATTTTAAAGCTATCTTTTTCCATCCAGAATGAGTATAAATTTTTTAGAGTAAGTAATATTAGTTGAATGATTAGTGATAATTTATGCACCTTACAGATTTATTGATATAATGTAATTATTGAAACTAAATTACTACTCATCTGTACTTACTAATTTGCATGCATTTTACAAATAAAACCCTCCTAAAAATATGAATGTTTTAAAAACAGTATCTAATCGTTACTTTAATGTTATGTTTTATATTAATAGAATTTCTCCTTTTGTGGGGAAAGAAAAAACTTTTTGTGTTTTAAAGATGGTAAAACTTTTATGCTGTGATTACAAGATGTGGCACAGTGAAGGCTTTAAATTTTGCTATATAATGAATTCTACTAATTCTTTTTGGTTTTTATTCAGTTTGTTATGTTTGGGGGATTTATGCTTTCTATTTTAATGTAATTTGATCCTGAAATTAAATCGCTTTAAGGCAGCTGAACAAAATGTAGTAAACAGAAGTCACTTGATGCATTAAATTTAGAAATAAGATGTACATTTATGGTTTTTTCCCCATCTTTCAAGAATTCAGTATGCTGAACTGACACCAATTTATTTCATAGTATAATTATGTAGCTTTATTCAGAATTTTATATTTAGTATTTCTTGTTAATGATTCTTAAAAAAAAATTACTATGGATTTTAAACTTTTATAATGATGTCAATATAATGAATGTGTTCATTTCAACGTTAAATAGTGAAAAACAGTGTATGTATTACAAAAGCCTTGTATTTTGATTTCAGCTAAAAATATCACTTGTTTCCAAAAGTTCCTGTCATAAGGTCACAAATTTTCTTCTCGAATGGTTAAGAAATTGGTCACAATTAATTGTAATTAGTATTGTTATTATTTGTAACTTGGTAGTACTCTGATAAAGAATCCTTATATATAAAATGCTAAAATGCGTGGCACAGAAATCGAGCTTATTACTGATTGTCGAATGGCAACAGTTAAATGTAAACAAACCGCCGTACAAACTTCAGTCTGTATAGTTGAACATTTTTTCAACCTTCGCTTAGATTTTTAATGGAGCTGCAAAATATAATTAGAAATGCTCGGAAGAGGACTCGCCGAGTTACCAAGACCTCGATTCAGTCAGAGGAAGGGAGATCTAAAAGAAACACTGTTGACAGAAATAGGCGTATAACAGAAAGTCTTAATTGAACGTGAAAATAGGCTTAATTGTAGTTTAAGTTTCACATCACTTTTTTGTCTTGCTGAATTTTCTTGAAAAGCTGAATCGCCACCTTGACTCAAATTCTTTTGTGACGATAGTTGATGCTCGCTGTATTTTTGGGCAGTTGAAGCGTCAGGAGCCAAAATGTGCCAACTTGGCTGAAAATGCATGGCATGCATATAATGGAGTGCAGAAGATCTGTGCAGGATCAGCTAGTTTAGTTGATTTGTTTTGTTTTTTTGCAACATTTGAGTATTAATATTTGATTTTTACTTAGTTGACAGAAGACGGAAAGAAGATGGTTATGTTCCCTTTGGATCCCAGGTTTTCTAAAATGATTATAACATCTTCTAAGTATAAGTGCACGTAAGTTTATCTGGCTTTATTGTTTAAATATTGGTAAACATTTATATCTCTTTATTTAAAATATATTGATTATGTTTAATTGCTGCGAATGCTTCTTAGGTATTCTTGACCCACTCTTTGTAGGATTTACGTTTATTTCTGTTCGTGTGTATTCTTCTAACTTAATTTTTTTGTGTGTGTTTATCTATGTTAAGAATGTTTATTTGAATTTCAGTTTTGATTATTCAGGCTTTATTTTTGTTTAATGATTTTGAATAAAGGTTGTAGTTGATCAAACAGTGCTTTTCCACCATTCAAATAAAATACCAATTTTGTTTATAAATTTTTACTCTCACAGTTCAATGATTCTTCTCTCCTTTTCAAATGACCGTTTTGCAGGCTCTTCACAAAATTCCACTTCATAAAAACGACGCCTTCACAAAATTCAAATTAACATAAAATATAGAAATATGACAGCTAAAATTGAAGGCTTTACATAAAAAGTTTTTTCACAAAAAATGGACCCTTAACAAAAACCTGTATCGACCCTTGTCACCATTGTTCTTGTATCTTAATTGAGAAAATAATAATAAAAAAAAAACTATGTAATTGTTCATGAATTAGGCAAAAGAAAGCTACGCTTGTAATAGTGAGTAAAGTGACTTGAGAAATGGTAATTAATATCTTGTAGCACATTATTTAATGCTTTTAAAAGGCTATGTACCCAATTGTTTCCAGCCTATAATTTGAATATATAAAAGCAACAATATTTTACATTAACAGTACTTGTGCAATGAAATTTAAAGGATACATTGTTAATTCTCTGTTTTGTTTGATTGTTAATTACTGTATTTATAGTAATTAGTATTGTCATATGAAAATGAATAATAATTCATTTTCAGAGTTTAAGTTGCGATTAATACGGAGATTTTCCTCTTCTTATTTTGAACTTCGAATAAAGTTTTCTTTTTAATTTCTTATAAAAACCCAGTGTGTATAAAATGTGCTAAAATATTCACTTTTTCACTCTTGTACTTTGAAAATGTAATTAATACAATTTATCTTATTGCTTTTTTATATAAAATATCAATATCTGTTATAATTTATTTTCAGAATTGAAATCTTAACTATTATTTCCCTCCTTTGTGTTGAATCATTATTTTATTCCAAGTCATCTGAGGTAAGTTTCTATTTTTCTGATTTAAGAAATCTTCATTATTACATAACAGTTTGAATTTCTTTTAAAGGAATTAAAAATAAAAATACTATAATTATCTAAAGTTCTGCTATTTTTATTTGCACATTTTAAAGTTCTAGTAATGTTTTACTTATATTCTGTTTCTTATATTAATATTTTAATCGAAATAAATGGATGAAAATTATAAAAATTAAACATTATTTGTAAGTTTGAAACAACTTTTGATTCATAATTTCTAATTAACTGATTTCAAATCAGATATCTAATTCTAATTTCCACTGTTCCAAGTTACTTAAAGTGTTAATTGTAGTTTATTTGGGCCATATCTGATTTATTTGGAACATGTAAATACATCTCAATGTGAAATTTTCCATTTTTATGTGTAAGAGAAAAAATAAAATGTAAGAGGAATGGTTTTAAAATGTATCAGTGTAACTGAATGGAAAGTACATTGAATAAACCAGAGGGAAATTCAATAAAGGTTATACACCATCAGGCTCTTCATAGAACTTAGTTGAACATAATGACGCAAAGTAATGCTATCTTTAGTTGTAGAACAAATGCTCTTCGTGTTGTGCAACAGTTCTTATGTGTACTTTCACAAAAAGTCTACAAATAAAACAAACAAACAAAAAAAATGTGTCCTTAAAGGATCTGTTTAAAACTGATAGATCTGAAGCTGAAAATTTCATCTTTTTTATTCTAAATGATTTCGTATATATATATGAGTATTATAGATATTATATGTGATTGTATCTTTTGAAGTGTATTGGTCTATTCAAATCATTTAAAATTTCATTCATTTTTTTCTTTCATTTTTGTGAAAACATATTGTTTATTACATTGTTTAACTTATGTTTGAAATATTGATATTCAATTTTTTTTAGAGAGAAACCTTTAATGAGGTGAAGAAGAAATTTGAAGCTGTGGAAGGTGATCATATTATGCTTTTGAATGTTTTTAGGCAATACAAAAAATTTAAAGGAAATCCAGTAAGTTTCACTTTAAGTTAACACTTGTATCATGTATAGTTGTGGTCATCTGCTGTTATATTTTGTAATGTCAGTGTTTTTATGCACTTTTATTTAGCTTGACGTGTTTCAAGTTTGTAAAGACAGAATTTTGTAATAAATTTTTCCCTCACTTTCTTATGTGCTAAAGTTTTGTACACTTGTGAATCTAAATGACAATGCACTATCATAATATTTTCAGAATTTAATTATCAATAAACTTAATTAAATTTTGATTCCATATGAGTGGTCCCATCTGATATTGAATTTGTGAAAAATTTGATTTGTGTAGTCTATGATATTTATAAGAACGAATTATAAATTAAAGAATAAAAAATAGACAAAATTAAAATAAAAACAATCGACTTTTTAGTGCCCTAATAAAAGTTGTTTTTAAAACTATTTTCATAAAATCTATTCATTAATTTGTTTCATTCTTATAATTTCTGAAGATTTTATCTTTTGAATTTTTCCAATTTTTTTCTGAATTATTTGTTTGTGATTTTCTAGGCATATTATGATGATTAAATTATTCTATATAATTTTGTGCTAAATATATTTAACCATAATTTTAGTCAGAAATAGCTTTTAAAAAAATGTTTAAAATCAGAAAATTGTATTGCTAATTTCTATTCATATACTTTTCCTAAAGGGTTGGTGTGAAGAAAATTACATCAATACTCGAAATATGAGAAAAGCTATTCAAATTAGAGATCAATTAAAAAAATTGTGTGTATCTGCTGGCATTTCTCTATGTTCAAATGTATGCACTATGAAGATCAGGTATACTTTAATTTTTCTTTCTAATTTTTTTAAAATTAAAAATTATTCAATATTAATTATTATATAAATTAAAGTTATTCAATATTAATTGGTTAACTTTTCATAGTTTTTTTGTGCTTTATTATGAACAAAATTTTCTCTGAAATACTAGATTACATATTTTTATAACCTTTTTATTCCAGAAAATGCTTGGCATCTGGGCTTTTCATGAATGCAGCTCTTATGCATGAAAAAAATACATATAAAACAGTAAGTCTGTTAAACCTCCTTACAAATGGGCTTATTTTTTTAAAAAACTTTTTGCTTAATGTTGAGTTATATTAAATAGATATGAAGTGTCTAAAAGCTGGATTTAAACCTAATATACCTTTCAGAACAAATTCTGTACAAAATAATAGTGAAATGTCTTATAAATTCTCCAAATCTCATTGCTTATCATTTTTTAATTCATGTTTTTATTGTTTTGATTTATAATTGGATATTACATTTGTGTAGTGGAAATACTGAGTCAGCAGTTGCATATCAAATTTTGGGTATTTCTTGTTTCGAAGATACAGAAGTCCTACTGCTCATTTTAGCATGCTGTTTCTATGATTTGACATTTACTTATGATTACTGGAGTATTTCCAAAATAGTAATGGAATGGAACCATTTAAAATATCTTTAAAAAAATCAGATCATTTTTATTTTCATCAATTTTAAAGAATATTTTAAGATTACATAATTTTTTTTTGTGTGTGTTTTCAGAACAACTGCTACCACCTTAAAAAACGCCTACACCACTAATATTGCACACACATATATGTATGTTTCAAAAATATTTATATAATCATAAGTATCTGCATGAATTTAAGTTTCATTTCTTTTATTAGTGGTATTTAATATACTGCAAAATTTTGTAAAAGTGTTCCTGTTTCAAAACTGATAATTAATCAGCAAAATACATGCTTTGTATTTTTATTATTTAAATGTAATATGATTGTTTAGAAAATTACTTGACTTAGTTATACTTCATTGTGACTTAAACTTATATTTGTAACTTTGTAGGAAGAATTAGATGCAATTGAGCGATCGGGAATCAACCAACATTTTATAGATTTTGGGTTCACTCTCGATAATTATACCCGAGTGTGTAGATTGCCATGCAAAATTGAACAAAACAGCAATCAACTGCACAATAGATTGCTTCTAATTAATTAATTATTTTTTAAATACAGTATTTGGAATTTCTTCTGTAATATTTTGCAACAATAGTTGTATCTCAATACATGCATTTTGGAATAGATTCTCTTTTGTATAATTGCAGCCTATTAGAAATCTAAACTAAATAAATATCAGAATTCCTAATCTTCTCCTTTCATGTTATCTATTGATAGACATATGATAGCAGTTTTTTTTTAGCAGTGTTGCTTGTAACAGGGATGAGATTCTTCCTCTTTTTTGTTATTTTGGAGAAAATTCACTTTTTTTTTTCTGTCAAAATTCCGTTTATTTCTCTTTTTTTTTTTCTTTTCCTCCGCCGCAAAAATTTGCTTTCTTCTTCCGAAAATTCCGCTTTTACACAAAGAAAAGAAACCTATCTTCCATTTTTGAAAGAAAATTCTGGGAAAATATGCTTGACCATACGGCTTAACTGCACCGGCTAGGAAACTAGCCGATTCATCTTCTACTGTCGAATCAACATTATATCAGCAAGCTCTACAAGGATGAACATTCCAACATTCTGTGCCACTCAAAGTATTACTCTGTGGCATATTTTGCAAAAAAAAAAAAAAAAATTTTTTGCATGAACATGTTGAAAAAAAATTCGTTGAAAACTTAAGGTCATCTTGTAGGGCGTACCAAGATGAAGAAATGAAATAAAAAAAGGAAAATAAATAAATAAATAAATAAATAAACTACATAAAAAAAACTCCTGTCAAAAGAGGTAGCTAAAAAGCTGTGTGCAAATGCAGCAAAAAAGCAGAGAATAAGACATAAAAAAAAATCTTCTCAAAATAAAAAATAAAGCCAATGATTTACCTAGGCATTCTAGAAATAATGTAGTCCCAACAACTATGCCAGTAATTAAACAGAGAGATACTAATGAAGACTTTCACCTCTATTGAAAATAAACTTGCAGAGGATGCAAACACATTATTTATTGAAGAAAAATCTTGCAAAGATAGGAGGCCTTCAAAACAAGGGATGGAGCGTGTTAATGGCGATCTGTTACCAACAAAAGCCACACAATTAAAAAAAACGGAAGAAAACCACTTCTTTAACAATTAAGGAAATCTTTCAAAGGGTTTCAAACAGCAATAATGCTAAATGAATCTCTCATTGTAACTGTACAATATCTCGACCCCTCTTGCTTTATAAGGTGCAAAATCATTGTGCTGTTACTTTTGCAAAAATTTATAAAAATGAAAGAAATAAAGCAGATTTCAATATATGATACATTATTATAATTTATAAAGAGCTAATACACTTTACACAATTGCATGAAGCAAAAGAAATTATTTGTCCTTATTTTTATTTATTTTTTGAGCTAACTTTTATCAAAAGGCTATTAAATATAATTCTTCTCAGACTTCTGTTGGGTGTATGTTAAATCTCAATGATGTACAGGTGGTAAATATGTTTTAATGTCTAATTTTGTATTTTCTGATGCCCCTGATGTTGTGTTAAACTTGTTTGTTAACTTTTAATGTGAATGATTTAATAATAATTTAATATTCTTTTTCTTATTTATACATACTGAATTATAAATAATTAAGTTATTAATTATTATAGTTAATATTTTCATCATGTTGCATGTTCTGATGTTTTACTTCTTAAAACATCTTCCGCGTATAAATTATGGTACAAATTTTTTGCTCGCGTATGATTTCAGTCTTTTTGCTTTTTTTCCAATCTCATCACTGTTGTAATGAATTTTTGTCTTTTACAAACATGCCTTCACTTGTAGATCTTTAGAATGGAATTAATTTTTAACTTTTCCCTCTCTTAAATCACACAGGTAGAAGGCAACCAAGAAGTTAAAATCCACCCATCTTCTTGTTTATTTAAGAAAAACAATCTTTCCTGTGTTATATATACTGAGTTAGTATTAACATCAAGTGTTTATATGAGGTATGTATTACCAAAATAACTAGTATATACATTTTACAGAAAATATCTTATTCCTTGCATTTATGATATGTTCTATCCAGTGTCAGAATCATTCAGTGTTAATATCCAGACTGTTTATTTATTAATTTTTATTTCTTGTCATTAAGACTGAATTAGTAGCTTTAAATTGGAAAACTAAATTTTATTTATTTCTTAACTAATTTTTGAGCAATCAAAATTACTCTTAAATAATAAATATTTTATCATTATAAATATTCAAGATTATTTGTGCAATTGCTCATATAAATTTTCATCAGAAATTTACAATGAGTACACCAGTTATTATCTGATTACAGCCACAGTGATGACAAGTATAAAACATAGGTTAAAAATAAGACATTTACTTTTAGGACAACTTCAGTAAAAAAAATTTGAATTTTTAGCTATTTATGGTGAGCATGAGTTCATGGATAAAAAGTAATGGGATTTGTAATACATTTATACATCCTTAATAATATAATAAATGCAAAAGTGTGTCTGTCTGTCTGTTTGTTACGCTTTCACGACCAAACTACAAAACCGATTTGGATGAAAATTGGCAGAGTTGTAGCTTCAAACCCAAGAATGGACATAGCCTAGGTGAAATCACGTTAGATTAATTATTTTTGACTACAGACAACAATTAAATAATTAACAAAGCCCATTGACTCAAAGATTCTCGATGAAGATTTTTTTATTTTTCAATCAACTGTCACGTGATCCTACAGGAATGCGAAAACATGTGGAATAAATTATTTTTATAATCAACTATCACGTGATCCTTTTTTCCGCTGTAACTTCGGAACAAATTGTCCGATAAAAATTAAAGTTCAAAATTATACCATTTCAATGATATCAATTTTATTTCTGTGACATTTTTTCTTCAATTTTTATTTATTTTTCAAAGTTTAATAAATTTTAATTACGCAGACGATTTTGAAATAACGCAAATTTATAGCTACTCTGTTGCTAGGAAACGGTTCGATTTTGATCTAATTTACCTTTATTTCTGAAAATTTTGCTATGTTCATAAATATCTATAAAATAAGGCAGAAATTACATGCATCTGTCTGTCGGTCGGTTTGTCACAAGAACTCCTCCTAAATGGTGAACAGTAGCGACATGAAATTTACGCACGACATTCTAGAGCATATTTCTAGGTCAAAGGTGGTATTTTCAACATTCAGAGTTAATTAGTTCTTAAGATATTTAATTAAATATCGAAAATTAGCCGCTTTTAAGCCTGATGCCTAGACGTTTTGCCAATAACTTCTGAAATCTTTATTAGACAACAATTATTTTTATGCCATTTTAAAGACCAGAAAATGATCTTTTTAATGCTATTAATTCCATTGCGATGAAATGTTTTCTCCGATTGCTATAAAGGTTTAAAAATATTTTTTAACGTAATTTCTAACAATACTTTTCATTCTTATAGAAATAAATTCAAGCCAAATTACTGTTTTGCACGCGGGCTTTTGCCAGTGTTAAAATTAATATAAGAAAATATTGCTTTCTTTGACCATAAATAACAAAGGAGACTTTACACTTCCGGTTTCCTGTTGTAGTAGCATTTACAGCTTTTAATACGGTTACACAGTGATCCAATGACGTTAGTGAATTATTCTCTCGATGTTTTGTTTAATTTTCACAGTGAATATTACAGAATATACTTCTGTAGATACGGTAATGGGCATTAACAAGGAGCATCATATTTTGTAAAGCTCTTCAAGATCTTGGAATTGCCAGGGGCACCTTCCGACAAGCCTAGAATGATAGTCGGTGTGCCAGTACTACTAATACGTAACCTCGATATACCGAGACTGCGCAATGACACACAGTGGCAGGCATACATTTGGAAAAACCATATTTTTCGCATGGGCAACTATATGTGGCGTGTTCACGTGTGTACAGCCCACAAAACCTCTACATCCGTGCAAATAACATGGTATGCAAAAGTGTATTAATGTAGATAAACAATTCACATAACTATATCAGCATACATGTACAGTACACTCCTGTCAGCCGTCCAATTAAGTATTGTCAACCGTCAGAACTTTTACTTTCCTCTTTCCACATGCAACAAAACATTTACATTCTTGAATTAAATGAAAGAATAATTCGAATTCTTCGCGCACGAGGTCGCGGGTAATAGCTAGTTTATTCCATAAATCAGAATCTTAATAAATTCATTTTATTTATCTTCAAAGCATAATTTTTCACATTGTGTGCGAATATAAATGCAATTTTCTTTTATGTGGCAAATTTGCTAAGCATAACTTAACAATCATTTTATTTACTAATTTTTTTACATAATTCTTGAAGTGTATGATAGAAATTTTTTTTTTGCACCTTTTCAGAATGATAGATTCAGAACAAAATAATTGCCTCCTAGTTCAAAAAACTTCCATTTCATTAAATACTTATTCCCCTTTAAAATAAATGTGGCCACTATAAGATTAATAGTCCTGGAATTTGCTCAACTTCGATTGTGATAAAAATTTATAATTTGTCTGCAAGATAACTCCTAGCAGATTTTAGTTTTATATCTTCTATTGAATCTTCTAAGAATTTGAGATGATATGATTTATTAAGTTGCACTTGTTGGAAATTTCAATTGTTTTCCAAGTTTTTGAAATGACTCAAGCATCTGTTTGATCCCTTCTGCCCTAATATAGGTTGGATACAATTCTCTGAAACTTCAATTATATGATTTTTTTTAACAAACATTTATACATAACTATACATTTATTAGCTAATAGCTGAAAATTCTGCTGCCAAGAAAAGAAATTGAGATAAGAAGAATCTACTGAGAGTTTGCTTTTGGTTCCATAGTTTTTTTTTTTCATCTCTAGGATGAGGGACAAACAGAAACATTCCTTGTTAAGATATTCCTGCTGAAAGGACAACACATTCACTGCTCTTGGTTTCCGCTTTTGAAATAAGACTGCATCAAAACTAAAGGATGTTCATTTTATTCAAATGGTTTCTCTAGCGCATGCAGTCTTTTTTCACCACTGCATAGAACAACCCCCTTGTCTTCTTTAGAATATTACATGAGTCTGCCAATTCAAGTAGATTATCAAATATTTGAATTAAGACAATAAAATACGACATGATATTGAAAGTTGATGGCTTATATTTCCAACATTGCGTTTTGGTAGTTTATATATATTTTTTTATTGCATCTATTGATGTTTATGGTGCTTTGAGATTTGTTTTGATTTTTTTTTTAAATTTCTAAACCTCTCCATTTCTTTAATCCTGGGAAATGTTTTAAGTAATAAAAATTTCGGTTGTCTCCCCATAGAATTTCACCTGATATTCTTTTCTGTATAACCTCAATGGTACATTATTGATAAAAATATCTTATATCCCTTTAAGACTGAACCCGTACGATCGTGCGGGTTAGGCTTTAGCTTATATTTCTGTTCCTGGTTAGTTATATGCAATAAATGCCAGAAGAAATGATTTTTCTTGTTTCTAGAATGTCTATAAATCTATTTTTCTCATTGGATGGCAGATATCGTCCATTTTTGAGTTGTAGTCGGCATTTAAACAATTCGTTAAAAAATACGTACGGTCTTAAAGGGATATCGTTTGCGTAAATTATAGATACAAAATATATGTATATACATGAATGTGAGAAACAGAATGCCCATGGAGAAGTTACCTTTAAGGGATAAATGGATCGGTATTAAGTCTAGGGGATTTAAGGGTTTCTATCGCATTAAATTTAAAACAAAATATTACATGAAATAAACGAGGAGACCTCAATTTAAATACAATACATTTATTTAAGAATTATAGGGAGAATTTACAGGGGGGATATGCACAAAAGAAAGATAACAAAGAGTTAAAGATTTACATGAAGTCATAATTATATGCGAGCTAGATTAAAGTTGAGATAGACGTCAATGGGTTAAAATAATTACGGTATTAGAGATAGAGAGCCATAAGGAAAAGTTACATGGGGTATAGTTACCACAACATAATGATTGGGCGAGAGAGAGTTACGAGTTGCGCCTCTCTCAGCGTGTTCGCTGGTTTTGTGGGGAAAATCTCGTGACGTATCATGATTAGGACTCTAGCTCCATCTGTCGCAAAAGATTAATCTAGCTCTCACAATCTTTATTTATGCAGTGATTAAATTATTCTTTATTGGTAATATCCTACATGAAGGATTAAAGCAAAACTTTAAAAAAATGTTTATGAATGTTTTTTGAGAGAAAAACACATTTTTTACGCCTTTTATATTGAATATTGCTTTGAAAAGTAACAGTTCTCGGCATTATACACTGTATTTACCCCTCTCCCCTCCCAAGAAATATTTATTCAACTGGTCCATTCTCTTTGCAAGGTGGAAGACCTAGTTTTTTAAAAAATGAAAATTGTATATACAATGCATTAAATTTTGTTTTTTATAACACATACAGTAGTTAGTCTGTGCATTCAATTAATTTATCTAATGACAAATAGCATTTAATTGCTTTTGAGTTTGTGTTATGTAACTATTAGCTGTGCCATTTATCTGAAGAGTTAAATGGATCATAGTTTGAGAACCACTTTTTAAAATTAGGTTAAAATCTAAACATTATTTTTGAACACATTTTATTATACCATAGTTACATTTAATTTTGAAATTTTTGTGTTTGCTCTTTTTATTAAATTTCTGTGCTTAATCTTTCTTTCTTTTTTAATTTCAGGTATGTAACGTATATCCCTGAAGAGATGCTGGTATCTGTTAATCAAAAGTATTTCAAAGAAAAACCTTGTCGTTTGTCTACAACAAAGCCTCAAATGTTTACCAATAATCATCAATAGATTATTGTTAAGTTATAGCTCCTGACAAAGCTGTGCAAATTGTTGATGTTCTAGGTGGCAGCAAATGAAAATTGTTATTGCTTGTTATTTGAAATTAAATGTTATAATTTTTATTTTATTCAAGGAGTATTTTAATGCATATATTTTTTAAAGAAATTCATGGAATCTACAATAGACTATTTTAAAAGCATTTTAATAATTTTGAACTTATTTCTTAATGTAGAAATTTACTTTAAAATTGGGGGGGAAATAGATATAATTTGTGTAGCTTTGATTTAGAAGTGCTTAAATATTTAACATCAATTGTATGTGCTCAGAAATTTGTTAAGTTTTTGTTGCTTCAGTTTGAAATTGCATGTTTTTCATCTATGCTCATTTGTAAATATTATGCAATATTTATAGCTTTTTGCGAGAGCTATGGATGATGTGATCACTAAACAGAAGTTTATATTGTTGTTGAACCATGAATTTGTACTTGACTTATTTTTGAATAAAAATTTTTATATAAATTTTTGTTGAATATTTTTATATTTTTTCATTACTTTAATTATTCATTCACTTGATTTGTATAAAAATTGTAAATAAATAGTTTTCTTTTCATACGATTTTTAACTCCATATAATGAATAAGTTGAAATTCTAGAATATTAAAAAATATTTGAAATCACAGAAATTGAATTGGAAAAAAATATTTGATTTTCACCGTGGAACAGGGTGCATATGGTCATAAAGAGTGCTTAAAAACTGCTTCCTTTTTATTTTCGTTTTAGAAGGCCCTTAAAAGTGCTTACTTTTTATTCAAAGTTCGTATAGAGTGCTTATTTTTTATCATGGTGCTTAAAAACTCATTATTTTTAAGAAGATGTTATGAGTTTTCTGAGCAAGAACCATTTTATGTATAAAAGTAATTGAAATTAATGATTAGCATTCTAATTTTGTACCTTTCTTTTGTTGCATAAGTATTTTTGGTTTATTTTTCTGCATGTAGAAATGTTTTCCTGTAACAAGTTAATGAGAATATATTCTAGTCATGACAGTGGGATAGGTACTAAATTTCTCTCCTGTATATTTTATTACTTAAATCCTGTTTAGTTAAAAGAAGAAAAAAAAGATGATCATCGACATTAAAGATTTTGCGAGTCCTTACTGTTTCCCTTAAGGTGCTTAAAAAGTGTTTATTTTTTTTTCGACAAATTGAAATACACACCCTGTGGAATGGCTTTTGAAAATGGCATGTAAAGTGCGATTAGACAATTTGAATCCTCATTTTACTTTTAAAAGAGATATGCAACAAATTTAACAAATTCATATGAAACAGCAGCTGCATTTTCTTTCTGGCTTTGAGAATATGTTTCTAAATAAGTATTCATTTAATGCAAGCAAAATTGTGTGAAGGTCATGCGCAGATTCAAAGATTTTTTTTTTTGTGTGTGTGTTTCATCTTCAGTGTTAACTTCACCCCTTAACTGGATTATTTTCTCAACTATCTAATTAGATTATACCTTCTATTTTGGGAATTCATTGCCATTTTAATTCAATTGAGGACCTAAAAGACATGAAATGTTTATGAATTCCATGCAACTTTTGTATTGAATTATAATGTTTGGGAATGACTTTCTTTTAGTTTATAGGTTTAAAATAGCGATAATTCAATATACTTGCAATCGCAATTAACAACTTAAGTGGTTAATATCTTTCTGATCCTTTTTCCTTGATTGATGGTGCCTCCACTACTGTAACTGCTACTAATTTATTGACTAAAGAGTTTCTGTTTCACTCTTTTTTTCAGAAATAGATTTTTCTGTAATTCTATTTAAAACAATAATAAAAAAAAAGTTGATCTGCAATGGATGTTGCAACGCTCAATGTATATGTATGCCTAATTCGGTATATCTATGTCCAACAGACGGAGTGTCAACAGACAGGTACAGTCCACATATTTCTTCACTAACCACATTCGGCGACTAGCTACTTCACCAATCTTGTCTATAGTGTTAATTTAGTTATGTCAATCAACTTTAAAATTTGCAATTATTTAATTTTTGGTAATCTGAAACATTAATTGCTACACAAGATCAAGAAACGAATAGGAAAACTAGGGAGGGGAAGAGCAGTACACAGGAAATTTATTAGCATGAGGGAGGATACCGAGGGTGCGCTATTCGACACCAGAGACCATGGCTCTTCAGTCGAGGGGTTTTGCTCTTGGACAATAATGCAAGACCCCACACAGCAAGGGATATAAAAGAACACATTCATCACCTGGGATGGGAGAGATTGGATCACCCAGCCTACAGCCCTGATCTTGCTCCATCAGACTTTCACCTTTTTCCTGCAACGAAGTCAGCACTATTGGGACGTCACTTCCGAAGCAATGAACTTACTTTGCTCACTGGGCACCGATTTTTATCATAATGGTTTCTTGAAATTGTTTTAACGGTGTTGCAAATGTATCAATGTCTGAGGTGAATATGTGGAAAAATAGCCAAAAGTTTATCTTTTGTTATGCCATTTTATGTTCCTGTTTGTAATAAAGCTTCCTTGTGAAAAAGTTTGACAAAACTTACTTTCGGAACGTCTCTCGGATTTGAATTAAATTTTGGTGCATGAATAGAATAAAAACGCTCAGAATGCTTTGCATCTAATGAGGTTGATGATTTAGACCCTTACTTAAGACCCTTAAGAAAGTATTGGGCAGAATGACTATAAAGGACTAAGAGATTTAATCAAGTTTTCTTTTTATTTTGATCATGTACAATTCTAAGTTAAATTATAATAATTACAAATTATTTAGTTAATTATAGCACATGAATGAATAATAGAATCTCCGGAGAAAATTATTTTACAGTAGGTGAAAAGATGGGTTTAAGATCTTAGCTAAAATGTGAATTACTCAGTACTGAAGGAAAGACAAATTTTTAAAACTGCTTTTCAATCAATGCATTAAAAAAACAAACTCGAATTAATAAAAGTTTCATGCTTTAATTAAAAAATTACTGGAGGCTGTCTTTTTCAAACAGCTGCTGATGTTGAAGGCGTAGGACTACTTTACTCGCGTGACTCTCTTCGGATTTTCAATTTTTTTTTTTTTGTAACTTCTGCTGTTACCTTTTATCTCTAGAATAAGACATTATTTATGTTTTTAATGTATGTAGTTACCGCGATATAGAGGATCTCCCATACAACGATTTTTTTTTTGTGGCGTTTTGGCGTGTGAATCAAATTCCTTCCTGAGACCCCAATGGGAGGAACGTAGTCCTACGTTAAAACTGACGAAACAATGAAAATGAATTGCATTTTATTACAGCAAAAGTAGGTTATGTTATAAAATTATATTTAAGAATTAATCTTTTGATAAATTAGAGACAAAACATCGTAGTAATAAAATTGACATCTGTAAAAAGATAAAAATCTTTTTTAATAAGTGAGGAGGCAAAACTGTCGATAATTTTTGTTATTATTCTTCCAACAAACGAAAAATGACTGATTAAATATTAAAAAGTGAAGTTATTTAAAGATTGCTGAAACAATTTATGAATGAAATCGGGTTGACTTTGATTACAACGATAAAAAGTATTCCTACAAATCGCGTTTAAAAATATTTCTTAAAATTTGTCAAAATTGGGGAAAAAAAATCGAACGATAACTATGTTGATATCATTGAAAGAATAATTTCAAAAATTTTCAAGCGGTGTCGAAATTTTTTTTTTGATTTTTTTTTTTTTTGGAAATTAAAAAAAAAAAAAAAAAAACAGCGAAGATTTTAATTAACTGAAATTTTAATTAAAATTTCAAAAAGAAATGCTCTGAGAAGCACATTCTCACCTGCCATGGTTGGTTTGAGCCAAATTTGATAGCTCTTGGAAAGTAGATTAACCCCATGAGCCTTATCCCGCCCCATTCGACAGAGACCCGACTCCGACGGTTTCGGGCGCCTGAGTGAATTTTTTTAGGAAAAATGTAGTTCCTTTCTTTGTTGACAATTGATCGGGCAACCATAGATGTCGACCTCCTGGAATTTCTGTAAAGAACGTGAAGAAACCATTCTGTTCCTGTGAGCGAAAATTTACTTCAGTTTTGAAGGTACTGGAATTCTCACTCTAGTCGGGTTCGGAGAGTTAAAGTACAGGCGCTTTCATCTAAAAATAAAATTGATAAAAAAGTACACTTTTGTGTTTTTAATTTCAAAACGGTACTTACTTAAAAAACAGCCCTCGTGCGTTTAATACGCTTCAAATACCCAGCAGAAAATTTAACCAGTGATGTGCTTGGAGGTCATGGATGCTCCAGGAAGACAAAGTATTAGGGCTTTTAATTATCTTTTTACAGCTAATTGACGAAAAAGTGCAAATAAAGTGTTTTGCTCCTGCCGTCATTTACCCTTTCTACGCCACTGAATTCGGCTTTGCATCCAGAATCGTTTTTCGGACGAAATACATGAGGGGAAAAAATGCTTGGATTCGCATCAGGCAGAGAAACACAGTGTCCCTTGAGTTCAACACCATCCTCGGCCGTTGCACTAGATTTATGTAGAAAAGAATGTTCATCCATAAAATCAATCGGCTGCAGTTCTAGGGAAAGAGTGTTTAAAAGTTCCGATGCGTTACAGCAGCTCAAGACTCGGCTCCATGTACTTCTTTGCTGTTTAGATTGTTTGCCACCAGTGGCGAACCCGAGGGTGGGGGGTATCGGGCTGCAGCCCCCCAGAGCTCAACCAAAATTCTTGATTTTATTTAAAATCGCTACAACTGTTTGTTCTTAATTTTCATTTAAAAATAATAATAAAATCGTGACAACATTGCTTTCTGGCATGATAGGCTCAAAAATTTTCCTACTTTTCTAGTCATTCTACTCGTAGCGTTGACGCGGTCGAAAACATTTTTTGGCTAGTTATTTCATTGTATTTTTTATTAAATTATCGAAAGTATTGTGTTGTTCCTTATGATTCTTATTGTCAGGTGAGAAAAGTCTGTCAAGTTAAAGTGTTTTGTTTTACATAAGTTATGAGGTTTGACATTCGTTTCTACAATACAAAATTTTTATCACCTCAGCCCCCCCCCCCCCCCCCGCCATCCGATTCCTAGGTTTGTCACGCAAAACATTTGTGCGATCTGAATGTTAAGTTCGACAGTGAATGAGTGCTCATCCTACATCCACTGCAACTTGATGTCTCTTGACATATAGAAGATAAGAAGGTATCTGATTTTCAGTGGCAGCGAGTCGGGGTAGGGGGTAGTCACTCCCACACTTTTTGCGGGAAAAATTAAATTTTTATTTCCCTTTAGCTGCTTAAAACTAGGAAATATGAAAACGCAATAGTTTCCGGAAAGGCTAGCTAATTTTTAATCCAAATTTTTAAATCTTGCTGTCTACCCCTTATACTCCAAGTACTTTCAGCTGTCTGCAAATGTTTTGCTCCCATCCACTTATAACTCCCAATCGCCATTACTGTTAATTTTAAATCATTGCTATTTTATTTTTTGACATTTTGAAACTGGTCCTCACAGCAGTTTGCGTACCATTGGTGTTGTTATTTTCAAATATCAAACTGTGAACTACCGGTGATACTCTTCGTGCGATGGACAAAGCATGACACGAAATCTATACTTATAAAAGGCAATGTTTGTGAGTGTGTGTGTGCGTGTCTGCGCGCGATGTCCAGACGAATCTATCGCACTTACAACCTTGAAATTTGGCAACAGGTAGTCTTAATGGTGACTCAATGCACCTCGAAGCCGAAATTTTAAAATTTAATCTAGAAAATTTTTTATTTAATGTTTTGTGTTGTTTTAGGTGATTTTTCGCACTAATTTTTCAATAACATGGTTTCGGATAACTGTACGACAAAAATAGATACACCGTCGGAAAGAGCACACGATTTCCGTTCTAATTAATTTAGTTTTGAATTTCTAACATAATTTACTGAATTTTGAAAATTTTTTGAAAAATAGTCACTTTTATGGTCATTTTTTATTCGTATTTCTTGAAATTCTCGCATCTGCCTTTCTAACAACGCTATCATTTTCAATATTTTTCAATTAATAACTGGAACGTTTCTGTCGGAATTAAAACAAGAAACCGTTAAAATACTTTTTCCGGTTTCGTTTTAAATTAATTTTTCCCTGAAAAGTGCAAACAGTGTTTTTGCTACCGACCATTCCCAACGGGACCTCCTCCAGAGATCCCCCCCGACTGCATTGTTGCAATTTCATTGGCTGGTTACGTGACCTTTCTTTTTCGCGGCAGGTGACGTCATTACTTTCGCGTTCTACGAGAAGATGATTTATTTACTCGATTATTATTTTTAAGCGTGTCTTAATTCATTTCTTTGCCTTTCATACTTTGCTTGCGGTGTAATAAATATCACATTGCAATTTTTTAACATTGTTTTGGATTAACGGTACTCGGTCGAGAAGAAAAAGAAGCGGACAAACTCAATAATATATATATTTCTGTTTTGATTTCGTTTTTAAAACTTTCATTTATGTAATTGTATGTGGGCTTTTTTTTTATTTTGTTGAAGTCCTGATTCCACGGGCAACGCCGTGAGCGTACTGCTAGTATTTTATAAGAAAACCTCTGTTGCGCTACATTAGTGATTCTCAACCTGTAGTACGCATCCTCTTGTGGACGGGCAGGAGGGAAAAAAAATAACGTGAAAAAGGGCAAAGACGCTTTGAAAATAAATAAGATAATAAATAAATAAAAAATCTGACGAACTTGTTATTGAAACTAAAATAAGAAAATTCGTGTTCCATTAGGCTAAGCGCATACAGGCAATTCCTTCCGCAACTAAACAGTTTAGTCGGGTTGCATGCACCGCGCGATTTCACGGCGACTAAACTGTTTAGTTGCGACGGGTGCGCATTGTAACAAAGTGGTCAAATAACAACTATGATTTAGGAGAGCTGTAAC
>BGPR01000142.1:224952-352126 GCA_013235015.1 Araneus ventricosus | reverse complement strand
CAGGAAATTTTTCTGTACGGGCTAAGAGAAGCTGGTTTGGTGTAATACTAGCTTCTTACAGAAAAGATTCCCAATTATTATTTTGAATCCATTTCGAATAAAGTCCTTAGTCCTTGAAAAAATGGTCTAGAATGGATCCCTTGTCTGCTTTTGGTTTTATTCGATTACCTCCGAGTTTATTATTTTTTTTTGGCTTTCTTTGTATGATCTTGATTTCCAGAACGTAAACAGTGGCGCAGGGAGGGTAAGTGGCGTCCGGGTCATAATATGATTTTTTCACCCCCGTCATCATCATTGACTTATATTGCCTAATCGGCGCCCAAGGCAGGGCATATTTTTCGCCCCCTCATCGTATTTGACTTTAAAAAGTGACATAAACGCATAAGTGGCGTCCGGAAAATAATGATTTTTTTTATTCCAGACGTCAACATTTGTCAACATAATCAAACATAAAAATCCGATGGACCAACTGGCATCCTATAGTCCAGCAAGTCAACATCTTGGAAACATCGTTGGCGTTTTATTCTTGACATTAACATTCAATGTGTGGTGATTTGTGTTATATAATTGTGTTCTACCACCCCTTAACATTTGTACTATAAGGTTTGAAATACCGCTTAGTTAAAGAATATTGTGTATATTTCTTTCATTTCGCCTGAAACTAGGAATGCATTCTTTCCTTAAGGCGACCAGGGACCTTCAAAATAATTTTTTTTAAATTTTGAACTAATCAATTTGAAATTCTGCAGGGAGGCATAGGAGCACTATATAAGACAACACACAACATTTCACTGCAATCTATTTATTTATATCTGAGTTATGGGTATAAATGTAATTTTTAATAACAATTAATGGCTTTTATGGTAAATGTTCCAGGTGCTTCAATTTTTGTTCAGATTTCATGATATTTTAAATAAGTATAAAGATATATATAGAGAAGAATTTTTGGCATTCATGTAGAAGTAATTTTGTTATTAAACTGTAATATTTTCATCCGCATCAAATATTGGGCATATTTTTTTCAACAAATCAATAGTATCGAGATATTATTTGAATTCATTTTGAAATTCCTTCCTGAAGCATAACAATTAATCCCAAATTTTATTTGAAAAGGGTTACAGTAACTAATTTAAGGGAACATACGACTTTTAAACCCTCAAAAAAAATGGAGAGGACTGTCAAATTCGATACATTATATATCTGAAACAATGCAATTCACAAACTAACTTTTTCCCCCAGAAAAATATTTGTTCTTTTTCTTAAAGTACGTACATTTTCAAACCTTTATATTGGTACCTATTTATGTAGGAAAGGTGTCTAGGGGATAAAGGTTCTAATTTGATGCAAAATGAAAATAGAGAGTTAAAATCAACTAATTTATTATTTAAACACAATTAAAACATTTAACTATTTACAAAGGGGTTAAAACAATAAACATAAGAGCAAGTTCACCTCCGAGATAGCACCAGGCTAATTCATAATTTACTTTCGCTCAGAAAACGGAGAGCCTAAATTATAACGACCGCTTCGGTGAAAAATCCAACATCGAACTGATTTAATTCCCGCCGCGTGACATGACGTCACTTCGCCATAAAACAGACGATTTTATTAGTGGTGCCATCTCTTACAATTTTAAATGAACAAAAATGCTAAAGTTAGTTTCTACATTTATTTGAGAGAGTAATAAATATAGGTATAATTTTTGGAGAAAAACTGAGATAGTCACCTTGCGCTCATGGTTACGTATAAAATATTTATCTAAACACAATATTTTGTGTGTCTAAGCAATCCAAACAGTCTGTTTAAGAAGCTGAACCTCAATTTATTAACATTTAAATTTAATTTCTATTTTATATACCAATTTTAAATAAAAATGTTAAAAATATTTAAAAAATTTCAACTTTTCTACCCCCCCCCCCAAAAAAAAAACTGCTTTGGAGAAATATGTACAAGAATGTAGATCAATTTGTAGAACATAGCGAAATATATATTCGTTAAAAATTTTATGTAAAAATATTCAATAGTTCTTGAGATATCGTGCTCGCAATATATATATAAAAAACACGTTTCGAAATGTAGCGCTTTAAAGATATGGCCATATTCAATGTTTACTTTGAAGAGCTGATACATTTTCCTTCATCATTTCATAATTATGAGAATTTTTTTACGCGGATTGTTTTAAATTGTTCAGAAAAGACAGAAAAATACTATATATATATATATATGATGTTTTCGTTGTTGCAATCACTTATATTGGTATTTTCCATGGGTACATCAGTATTAGAACTACTTTCTACCGTTTCTTTATTTTTATCATTAGGGTTAGGAATTTTCAATCCTGATCTAAGAATCATTCAAATAAAATAAATCTTAACTTCATAATCGAGCATGCTTAATTTTAAAGACCAATGAAACAATCTTCCTCTTAATTTTTTTACATTTTTAATAAATTACGTTAGCGTTTTAGGGAAGATGCATGGCTTCAAGGAGTCGTTGATTTCGCGATTTGTGCGCGCGTGGAAACGATTAAAATATTCTTTTAGTAATAAATATGCCAAGACGAGAGATTTAATATACCTCCAGCGCGGGAAATAGAACGAAACTAGAGTTTAATAAAAGTGATTTTGGGATGCATTAAGACTTTAAAATATATAATATTAGAATTTGAAATAAAATTAAGTGAGATTATTACATATATGTATTCAAAAATTCGAATCGAAAATTTTCGAGGTTTCACAGTCGTATGTCCCCTTAAAAAATTAGAATGATTTCTGGTAATTTTGGAGTGCTTGGAGCATTTGTCATAAAGGCTGTTAATTGCTATTCAAAATTATATTTATATCCATAACTCAGAAAGAAATAAATATATCGCAGTGAAATTTAGTGTGTTGTCTTACTGAGTGCTCATTAGTACTTGCAAAATTTCAAATTGATTAGTTGAAAATTTTAAAAAATGATTTTGAGGGTCCCTGGTCGCCTAAACAATCGTAAATGGGGAATGAGGTATGGCATTATTTTTACACCTCCTCTTCATATTTTTCCTTGAAAGTGGCCTACAAGCAGTAGGTTTTGACTTCATGGCGCTCCTAAAAACTGCCGCTCGACGCATCTATACCCCTTCGCCCCTGGTCGTTACGCCACTCGGGGTAAGTATTGAAAAGAAATTAGTAAAAATAAACGAATGAATAAAATAAAGTAAGCCAGAAACAAATCATGAAACAAATATTTAAAAAATTTCAAGAGGAAAAAATGGCAGGAGGAGATGAACAGAAAATAAATAATGCATTTTGTATTATTTTTAGTCTTTTCCTTCAGGCTGGTTCGTCCTCATTGATTGTATCAAGGAGACCTTAATCTATATACAATAAAAGTCACTTCAGAAGGTAACTATGTTTATTAATTCCATCTACTTATTTTTTTTCTTAATATGAACTATTTATAGCAAGCAATAATCGGGACAAATCAAGGGACTCCGGGACAGAAAGTCGAAATTCGGGGCTGCCCTAGCAAAAAGTAAGTTTGGTTACTTTAGCTAAAGAAGTTAGATCAAGTGACTTTTTTTTGGGTTGGGAAAATTTTTCATGATTAGGACCTGCGGTACAAATGGTGACGATGAGAATTCAATAGATGGCAATTATGTATGAGGAAGTACTTATACCTCCGTTTGGAAGTGGTTTGGATTTCAGGTTCACAGTTTGATTACATGATTACTGAAGAGCTGAAGTTACTAAATATTTTTCGGAACGTGTAAGGTTTGATGCATCAGGATACGATGCCTCAGATAACAATTTTAGTTTGCAGCAATCTTGCTCTGCAAGCTTGAAGCAAGTTTGACACGGCAAGAGTGTAAGCTGAAAACATGTTATGGCAAACTAGTTAGTCACCACGCTTCGAACTTGCAGCAAGCTTGTTGCGTCAAACTCGTTGCAAACTCTAGCAAAAACACAATACGCAGACAAACCTCAGATTCGAACCCCCGACAATCTACTTCGTACCCGGTCGCCTTAGCCACTCAGCCAGCGGAACTCGGATAGGAGAAGATAGATTGCTCTAATAGATCGTGCATCTTCACATTTTATTTTAAACTATTTTCTTGATTTCATTAATTTTTTAAACTTTGAGTTGTGAATATGATTTGAAGTCAGAGGGAGAGGGATTTTCGCGAATAAATACGTTTTGCTAGTAGAATAAATTATGAAATCAGGGTCCAAAAGTAATTACTTTTAAAAATATGGGACCAAATGTAAGTTATTATTTTTTAACGAACATTGACTTTTTTTAAAGTTTAATTTTGTTTATGAACGTTAAAATTTCAACATTAAGAAAAAGGCGATATATAGTTTTTTTCAAGTGCGAGTTCTATATTTAGTAAAAAGCTGGGGAATTTTTCAAATTTTTTTTAAATAAAAAGACCTAGTTAGTTTTTTACAAATTATCATTGATTTATTGAATTAATACAAAGAAGAACGGTCTAGGAGATGCTATTAAAAATCGGATGTTTTTCCAAAACAGAGACAAATATCAAAAGCAGATAATCCAGGTCCTGGTGTGTAAGTGTGCTGTAACAACCTTGCAGCAAACTTGTTTTGCAATAGTGGTGTGAAGTTTGTCATAACAACTTCACAGCAAACTTGTTTTGCAAGTGGGTTGGTCGATTATGCTTTGTTACTTTGCTGGAAGTTTTCTGCAAAGTTGCCGCATCAAGTTTGTCATGACAAGCTAATATCAAGAAAAATCACACTTGCTGCAGGTGTACATGCTATCTGGGTAGAGGCTAGGGAATTCTCAAAATTGTGTTTCTGATTTTTTGAATGCATAAGTGACGCTTAATGGTATGCGATTTTCCACACATTATTGCAATGAATCACCTGCGTACAGTGCCGAAAAGGAAGATGAACCCTTGTGATTGGTTGGATTTCTGAGTTTCAATTTGCAAAGTTTTTTTTTATTTGCATGTTTCTTCTTATTTTTTTGTGTGTCGTGGCACTGCTCGTTCGGTGAGAGAGGAGCCGGAATGAGTATTTTACGTGTTTAATACTAACCGCCTTCGGCGACCAGCTTGTTCGTCGGGAATATAATTTCAATTGAATCTCTTAGCCTTACACCTATTCCGTTCGTTGAAAGTCCCTAATGGAGTCGAGTAACTAACTGTCTGTGTCATGTAGCATACAATTGCCCGTTGTCGGCATCAACTTCATTCTCTTATTCCTCTTGCAAAATATGCATTTGATTTCAACTTTAAAATGTCGCGGCACATTTTACATCCAACAGTCCAAAGATTTAAAAACACGGGCTGTCGGAAACACAGCACGAAATAGCTAGAATCTGTGCTCAATATGGCTCAGTGCACATCCAAAAGCTTCACTGATCCCAACTCATCCCTAATCATAGAGAAAAATCATAAAATGGATCTCTTCTTCTTCTCTCTTTCTTCTTTTTAGGGATGGGAAAAACCTACCGGTTTAAACCGAAAACCGCTTTTTCTTGTTTCGGTTAACCGGTTTTTTCGGTTATTTTTTTTATCTCGGTTATAACCGATTATTTATTTTAAATCCAATAACCGGGTAAAAAAACCGGCAAAATCAGCTATCAAAAGATAGGCTCGATTTTAGGTTCGAGTTATGAAGTTTTGAATTTCATCATCTTAGGAAAACAACGGCCACCGCTTCCTCGAGGCGGACATTGAAATGACTAAAATAGTCACTCTTTCGTAACTTGATTAGCTTCGGTCGCAGAAGAGTGGACACATGTTGTTTAAAATTTTAGTGTGCCAAAAATTTTTAATAAATATGATTAATAGGACTGGGGGAATGTAAAAAAAATGCAGACATTGTTATTTTTTTATTATTATACACATAGACGCAAACAACATAAAACACGATTATTTACATCTGCACTCTCATTTCTTTTTTTTTCATTTGTCTGCAATACTTACTACAATGCTTAATATTTTGTCTACAATACTTACTTATTGAATTAATTACTCATTTATTATTATTACTTATTGTATTAATTACTTATTTATAATCATTGCTTATTACATTAATTACTTATTTATTGATATTACTTATTGTATTAATACTTACTTGTTGTATATTATTATTATTAAAAAAATATGTCAACAAACGTTTCTTTTAAAAAACCGAAAACCGGTTATTTTGAGAGGTTTTAACCGGCCGATAAAACCGTAGGTGAAAAAAAACCGGTTGTTTTTGCAATAACCGCCATTCCCACTTCTTTTCTCGCTTTGTAAATACCTAAACCATTTCTCTTGATTTCAGTTATTCGTTATTTTTTTTTATAATTTTGCCTCAATATTCGTGCGAAGGACGCAACCTGTATGCTGGACTCCTTTCATATTAGTTTTATATAGGTGGAAATGTTTTGCAGAACATCATAACTAAATTTGGTGACTCAATATAAATATCTGTGTAATTTGTCTTAAATATTATTTCTTTTACTTTAATTAGCATCTGTCATTAGATGTAAATTATCGTATCACACATTTTTGTAAATTGCTTATCACGAGAGAAAGTTCTTTTTTGACTACAATTTTAAATACTTCTTTGTATAGCAATTATGTATCATGACTTAACTTGGAACGGAAGAGAATCACTTGGCGAAGTTTCGGCAGTGAAAAAAATAAAAATTCCGAAGCTTTGTCTGTGTTTTTAAAATTAGTTACTGCCTTCCTTCTTTTAATTGGACCACTGCTTCTGTCGACGCAAAATGATACACAAAATAATGATATACAAGATTAAGAATAAGAATGATACACAAAAATAAACATTAAAAGACGTAATTTCAGAAAAGTTTTCGCTTAGGTTACTTGGATTACTGGACTTAAACTCATATCTGAAAACCGACGAAAAGTAAACAATTAATCTGACATTGTGTTGAGTTATTTCAGCGACAGATGGCACTAGTTGAACGTGAATTAGAGAGGTTATGGGATTTGAAGCATAGAGGAAGAGGCCACTGTTCTTCCTCTATGATTTGAAGCAACAAAGGCTGTAATCCCTATGGCACTAGTTGATTGAGATAACATTTTAAAATGGGAAAAGGGAGTAGGAGTAAGGGTTGCCATACTGGCCTTTTTAAGGTCAAATTATGGAAATTCTGCCTTTTTTCAAAGCCCTTGGCCTTAGGAATTTTCATTTGGCCTTAAATTCATTTTTGGCCTTTTTTGTCTTTATTTTCGGTAATGACTTTTAGGAAATTTTTAATTACTTATTCTATTGCTTTTTAATAAATTTTTGATATTACGCATTTCGAACGATATATAATATGAGCTGTCAAACGAAATAGCTCCAGAATAGAACAAGGATGTTTAAAATTTTTTTCACTTAAATTTTAGTTTAATAATAGAGCATTGAGCATATGCCTATCAAGTGGGATTCGCTTTCATGAAGGATAGCTGTTTTTCTAATAGCAAATGACGTTTTCAATCAATTTGTCAAATTTGGCCTTTTTTGGCCTTATTTTTAAGAAGATTTGGCTTTATTTTGCTGTTTTGATTTGGCAACCATGGTAGAAGTGCACATGACAGAAAAAAGTACAGAAATACTTGGTTCGTTATTCAAGTCACGAACATACAGTGTACTAGCACAGACACTCAAATGTAAAAAATAATCATTTCTTTAAAAAATGAACAAAGCATTTTTTTCATCTAAAAAAAAAATTAGTTATCATCGCTTCTCTATTTCGAAAGAAAACGCATTTTAAAAAAATACAGATAAATCTGTGTGCTTCTACTGCACCTTCTAAATACAGCCCCTGTGCTTGTTGGATTGTAATGTTACATTTGGGTGCCGTATTAGTACTTCTCCTCATTACTAATATAATAGCGCAGATCTATTTCTCACTGATTCGGTAACGCTCTGACGTCACCAAGAATAAAATTCGCGCCATAGCACCGCGAGACGTTAAACAACATTATTTCATTGTTAGAGCACCTAAATTTCAGTAATTTTAAATTTGAAAAAGTATTTGCTGTTCTTATTTCAAATTTAATAGCTCTAAAATAGTGAAATAAAATTTGCTATCGATTGATATAAAATTTATCTGGCTATGATCAATAGTTCCCGAGAAATTTCAACTTATATTAATCATAGATTTTAAATTAATTTCCGTTTTTTAATAGAAAGTAGTAAAACACGTCAGTGGTATATCACGCGCGTAATATAGTTTGGACACCACGATGCATTTGATTATTTATCGCAATCGTGATGATATTATTTAATTTTTTTTGGCAACGTTTGACAAGCAAAGAAGTGCTTTGTTTTGATTAGACATCTGAAGTACAAGGAAAATTGTTAAACAACGAAAAATACTTCACACGGAATGTTGTTCACCAAGAGGTTTTTTGAATAAAGAAATACTAACAATAATATGTAAATAAAAAAAAATATTTCCTGTCATAAAACATATGTTTATTTTATTTGATTGGATTATATGTCAAATTTGACAGGAAATCTCTCGAATGAAGAGGCAATTTGCATCCGTCATATCATGGCGGGTGATTTTCTAGTTTATAAATAGAAGTTAGAAAATAGTTGGGAAAACTTTCACAGGTACTTCCCAAATATCGTAAGTAATCAAATTACATGCACCCATTATTTTGAATGTAATAAAAAATCCCCCCTCCCCGCCTTGCTTTGTTATCCGAGTCCTGAATAACAGGGGTGCAAGAATAATAACACGGATACTATGGTCAGTTACAAAATGGTATTTACTTTGAATATAAGGATTTCATGGTCCTTCAAAAAGCACACTGTTGAAAGTTGACGACAATCACTACGAAGCCCCCGCCAGCACGAGACACCGGGAGGACACACGTGGCACGGAGCCTCTGCAGAACCCTCTGGGCTCCCTAAGCACGTTTTTCCATTTAAACAATTTTTTTCACTGACTGAAAAACCGTGGACGACACCTCGTAGAGAACGTATTCCAACAACATCACATACTTTTCTTTCTTTGTGTTACATTACATTCATAATTTTTAAGATTCCTAATATATCAAAATACTACATACTTTATTGTTTAAGTCCATGCATTAAATTAAGAAAACCAACCATATAACCTAACATACATCATCAACATGTCTCATTCAACTGTTTCTTGGCAATATTTTCAACTTTAAGCGCGTTTATGGAAGATCCCCATTCTATTGAGAGTAGTAGGAGCGTGGTGAATTTTTTCCGCATGATTTCACATCTATGCGAATTATTTTTGAAGTGATTGCATCATCGTGGAGGAAGCGACAGGCATTGCTGATAACGCACGTAATTCACATTATTTGTACAGAAGTATTCTATCTTTATGAAACTGGTTAAAATATACTGTTTTTTAGAAATCATATAAACTTTATACACTGAATTTTGAAATTAGTCATAGAGTTAGTTCCTATAATTTTGAACTTCGAGCATATGCTTAGAAAAGTAAATTAAATCGACCCAGTGCATTGGATGTTGTGAATAAGCAATTTTCACCAAGCAATTCACCATTTAACCATTTCTCGTAAGTTTTTTCTTCTGCCGCGACAACGTTTCATCTTCTTTCCATTTACACTTAATCAAAGTGAATGAATTTTTCGTTTAATTTTCTTTGTCCATCTCCATCGAACAATAAGTTAGATTCTATCTCATTTTAAAATACCGTTTAAGTTCTTCCTCATTATTATTTGCAGAATCGCGTATTATTATTTTTAAAAAGGTATCTATCTTATACATGAAAACAGAGACGGCAAAGGAAGAAGTATTATAATTTATGGTATGTGTAAGAGCAATCCCACGGGGGAGGGCACCGTGAGTACATGGGTATAAGTTGCTGCCGGATAAGTAAGCAGAAACTCGCTTCCCTTGTGGGTATAGTAATGGTGGAGCTCTGCCCCCTCACCAGTGATAGTGCGTACCTCCTTCGGGAGGGGTCGGGCCGTGGCCCGGTGATGGGCTACTAGGACTCCGGCCTCAGTACTCGAAGCTATTGCAGCGCTGTCATTCAGAATCCTAATGCTAATGCAGGGCGGGTTGATCCAGATATTTCTAGTTCTGGTGTATGTAAGAGCAATTAAAATTTGTTTATTCAGATATAGTTTTGATGTACACGATAAACGTGGTGATTCAAAATGTTGAAGAAAGTTAAGAAAATTCTACCATTCATTTAATCCAATATTGTTCCAACCTGACTAAATAACAATACATCAAATAAAGTTGAAATGAACTAAAATTACAGATAAATAGCTTTTTCTTACATATCAGAGGAAAACAAAAATTATCACCTAAAATTGAAAACCCATGAACAAATTTTCTTTAACGAAAGCTCATAAAGAACTTCGCTGAGAAGGAATGGAAACTGCTGACTTTGATGATATAAGACGAGGAAGCATCGAATTGCTAGGAAAAACAATTCGTGGTGGTCCATCATTTCTGGAGTGTAGATATTTATTCAAACAAGGTATCTGACTACGTGCGGGAACGAATTTTTGAAAAAGCGCTTTAATGTGCAATTTCAGTTCATTTTCTGACTCAATATGATTCAAAACAACCATTAATACCAGTCAGGAAATTTTATGTCACTTGAGATTCAGTAAAATGGGATAATTTAGTTAAAAAAGGGGTAAAATTAGAGCAAAAAGCAAAACACTCTAGCAGAAATTCTAATCCATATATTCAAATTATTTCTTTACACAGCACATTTACAGCTATGGTGAAGGCAATGAACTAGGATCTAAGAAATACTTGCATTTACAGGAAAGTTATGGCCAGTCGAGTATTCTCTTATTCAAAATTTCACAAAATGCATAGGTATAATCAACATTAGGCAGCTCTAAATCAAAAACTATTGATCTCAAACCTATATGTCTAGTTCATTGCCTTTACTACACTTAATACAACATATATACACAATTTCAAGGGAATATATAGATAATGTTTTGAGATATCGTGTTTTGCGTAAGTGACTTTTGACGAAATATAAGTTTTCCAAAAAACGCGTTTAAAGTTTTAATTTGCTTTTCATTAAAAATATATTTATTTAACTTCTTTTGAAATTTGTCGCATTTGTAGGATATACCTTCTTTATTCAAAATCTTATCACATTTTTTCATTCTAAGAACCCGTAATTTTTTTCTAGCGTTTTTTGTTCCTGCCAAAGACTGTCTATTAGAAGTGACGATTCTATGGTTATTGCGGTTAAGATATTATTTCAATGTATATGTAATGGCCAGGAACTGTTCCCAGTTCATGAAATACTCTTTTAAGACCATAAAATCAATCATTAAACAACAATTAAACTATCGATGTCCCAAAATGTGAATTTTGTAACTCCACAAATGTGCATTTTGGCAAAAATGTTCATAGTAGCTTGTCGAAACTCAAAATCCTATTCAAATTGACATGACTTGCAGATAGAGTGTATAATTAATCGAAATAAATAAAAAGCAAATTAATTTATAATTCAGAGTGCGGTGTATTGGGTATAACGAGGGAAAACAGCCAACTTCCGGTTTCGTTTTCAGCTACCGTGCTTTATAAAAAATTCTATATCTCCGTTTCTATTCATCGTAAAAATAAAATAAACCCAGATTTAGAAAGCTAAATAAATGGGCTTTAAAGTAAAACCATCGAAAAATTTTGTGAATTTCGACCCAAAACCGTCTTTTAGACGTAGTCAGATACAAAATGAATTGATTTTTAGGAAGTTCGACTTTTAGCGAGTTAGACGAGCTATCTAGACTTCAAAAATAAGTTTAGTTTAACTTTTTGTATTAAATTTAAGATCATAGTTTCAAAAAATGCATAAAAAAGTACCTCGAGGGCGAGTTTTTACGCTCACAGGAGCAAAAACGTGCGCTTTCACTCAGATTACGCTTTCATTTGCTTAAAAACCGCTGTTTGCGACTAGGCTTTAACTTCGTTGCTAATAATTCGATTTTGATGGAAAGTGCTTTAAATGTTTGTATGAATGATCTCTCAATGTTCTGTAAAATAATTTAGAGTTAGAACAAGTAGCGGCTTATCCATTAGGGCTGCAGAGTTGCAGCACCCCCTGAAATAATTTTTAAACTTGTATTTTTCGTTTTGAATCTTATTTGCTTACTTTTCCACCATCAGAGTTGAATGACTTGCGAAAATGCAAAAAAGTAATAAAAAAATTTAAAAAAGGCATAAAAAGAATACAAACGAAGACAGACGCAGGTCTGAGCTGCAAAATAATCTGCCCCCCCTCCCGAAATCCGTTCACTGAGCAGAAAATCCGGAATGAAAAAGCAACTCTTTCTTCCATTAGCTTCGGCAGGCACGGAGCCAACTGAACGAAAGAAAGATGCTCTTTTTAATATATATTTCGTTTCCTCATCACTCTCACACAAGTTGCAATCTCATTGGCTGTTTATGAGTTTCGGTTCGTCTTGCGACGATAGATTCAAGCAAATAATACTATTCTAAAACTTTCACATTTTAGAGTATTTCAGTAAAAAATGTATTTTATATATGTTTTAGCTTAAAAATAATTTTTCTGTTTATGAGTTATTTGATATTCAATTTTGAAAGAGTGTTATCGAGTGAACTGGGCAAGGAGGGAAGTATATATGTGGAACTCCGATTATTATTATTATTATTATTTTTGTCAGAGTAATCTGCACATCAACATTCACTTTAGTTTTTGTTAGTAAAACTAATAGAAAATGTCATATGATGGTTATTTACTTTGTTTGACAAGCAGAAAATTTCACACCTGGATTTGGAATTAAAAAATTTTGCCTACTTGGAGATAGAGTAGCTTTGAAAATTGTATTCTCTTGATACACATTTTTTTGAGGCCCTCCTTGTTTCTGGGTTCACGAGCCGCCACTGGTTAGAACTTTCAGAGATATGCAGCTTTGCATACGTATTTTCACA
Source organism: Araneus ventricosus (assembly GCA_013235015.1). NCBI lineage: Eukaryota > Metazoa > Arthropoda > Arachnida > Araneae > Araneidae > Araneus > Araneus ventricosus. Next base: position 339,227 of record BGPR01000142.1, on the reverse strand, counting down.
GTTTCACCAATTAACATCGTTTGCGACAACATACCTCATTTCAATTTTTGTTCCTCTAAATGTCTAATAGTCTCTCTCCTCTAAATGTCTAATGTTTTCTGACTTTCATTTCTTGAATGAAACATAGGCAAAATACTTTAAAAAGTCCTATTTTGTTTTAAGTTTGGTTTATGGCTAAAAAGATTTTGTTAGCAACTGACAACACTTGGCTGTATTTCAGAAAGAAATTTCCATGATAAAATTCTATAATGTCAAACACAGATGAATTTTAATAACTAATAATACGGATAAGGAATTTCCTTCGACGTTGTAGAATAAAATATGATATTCTCAAGCGTACAAACAAAGCAAAAAACATGCAGCATCGAGTGAAAAACATCAATTTATTTATATTTTTTTATCAACACTCAGGCTGCCATCTGTATTTGAAAATTGATTTAATAAAAATCTCAATATATATCCTAATGGCAAGAACAGGCATTAGAGCTTCAGTCTTATTTTCAAGATTTTAGGAGACAAAATTGGGTGTGTTGCTTAAAGGCAACACTGGTCATTTTAGGTTAACGATCCGCTGAGTGTTTATAAACATCCGGTCGTTCAGTTACTCCGGTCATGCTAATTAATTGGTGTTTTGCGAATAATTTTATTTGCTCGTTTATCTTATGTAAGTTGATAGTTCGATCCTAAAATGATTTATTGGTTCTTTTTTCACTCAAGAATGTAAACATGATACGTTATAACTAACGATTTGTTGTATATTATTTATATTACAAAAGCTTATTAAGCCATTAAAAATATTTATGAATTTAATATGTACTTTTATCAAGCTATAGGTAGAATCATTACGAGATGTTGTTTTTGAGAGCGATTCGTGAGTATTTATTTATTTAACTCTTAGCGGCTTCACCTACTGTCTGTCCTCCTCGAGAATTCTGTTCGTCAAGTTGTCCTCTTGACGGCAGTCTCTATATAAACAGGTTATAGTAGGAGGAATCCATTTCGAGTAGGCAGACGTTCATTAAAATTCTTCACTATGCTCCAAATGGGAAGGAACGTGCAGCTGTGGCAAAACCGAGAAAAACAACGATCACCTACTGCCGCAAACTGGCGCCAAGAATAAAATAAAACCCCGACTTCCTCCGCATTCCTCCTATTCGAAATGGATCTTCCCTAACATAACCAGTTGCTATAGCGACCGCCGTCAACTAGACAACTTGGCGAAATGAGTTCTGGTGGCGGACAGACAGTACCTAACCAAAATGGTTTACGGCGCATGAAAGCCGGCAGGAACATACATGTCATAACATAAAAAACACAGTGTCATAAAACACAAAAACATTCGTGAGTAATATGTATTCGAGGGACAAAACCAGCTATTTTAACTCTTACGAAGAATAAAAAAAGAAATAAGCATCGTATTTAAAACTTTCATCCACAGTAACAAATACGGATTCTACTTGTTAAAGAAACACGCATCGCAATTCAAATACATATACATAGATATTTAACATCTGAAATTGTTCTTTTTACTCCGATACTTTCTCACTCAACAACTCCATCCATCCAGATCGAATTAAATCAAGTTGTTTTTAAATCCACATCGACTAATTCAGGCTCACCTATTGTTGCCATATGCATGATTTATTCTTAAAATTAAGTTTCTTTTCTAAAAAGAAAACTATCGGAAACCGGTTATTTTCGGGAGGAATGAATAATGGGAAAATATGGAGTTCCTTCAGCACTTGGGCATTAAAAAGGAGATCTTTTGTTAGGGCGAAGAGGCGATGAAAGTGCCCATTTCGGAGCAACAAAACATTCCGCGGGAAAAGAGTGAAGAAAACTCCGTTTTACGTGAAAATGGATTCCTATTGTGTGGAGAGCGATTTTACAGTGAAATATAGTTGACCCTACTCCGGATTCGAGTAACACGGAGCTGTCTTATTTTTCGCACTTTATGCGGTTCTTTCAACAAAGATGGAAGTTTCTTTTTTATTTTCCTTTCTTCAATGTATTCATCTTTTCGTTCGAATGGAATGAACTCTCCAGTGCATATCAAATATAGCGGTCGAATGTTCGAAGATGCGTAAGTAATGTTGTTGTAACTCTGTTAAGGAATGATAATAATGATTTTTGGTATCATATGGCAACATGATGTTATTTTGGGTATAGTCGATGACATCTTCAAAATACCAAGCATATTTTCGTTGGAAAAAAATTATTTATTTCGAAAATTTAATATGAATTGTATCCTATTTCACTGAAGAATATACAGTGGCTCCCAAAAGTGTTCGTACACTTACGATTTTCAATGAAATGGGGCTCTATCTATGAATTAAAATTAATATTTCGGAATAGGTATTTAATAATAAGATCTATAAACTGTTCATAACAAAACTACATGAAATATTTTAAGAACATAGTAAAACTTTATTTTTTAAAAATCAATAATCAAAAAGTAACAAAAATTTTATCTCACAAAAGTCTTCGTACACTGAAATATTTTCGGATAAATTCATAATCTAAATTATCGTCTGTCACTTTATTTTTATTTTTGCACTGTGTGGGATTTAGAAAATCGTTTGGCTTTAATTTTTGCTTGCTTATACCGTAATATTCTATTTATTATTTAAAAATGGCTCGTAGTCGTAAAGAAACAACAATAAGCATTCGAAAATTGATTATTTTTCATCATAGTAGTAGTAAATCAGTTCGGAATGTCGCTAAATTAGTTAATTTATCCCATTCTACAGGGCAATATGTGATAAAACGCTTTAAAGAAGAAAATCGGATCGAAAACAAGTTAAGGAAAGGTCGACCGGCAAAGTTAACAGAACGTGATCAGAGATTTATAATTAGAAAATTTGTGAAAATCCACGTTTGAGTGCTTTAAAAGTTTCTGCAGAATTTAATGAAAAATGTTCTACTCCAATTTCACCTGAAACTGTTCGACGAGTTCTCAGATCAGCTGGATTAAATGGGCGTTCTGCCCGTAGAAAATTTTTTGTTAGTGCGAAAAACCGAAAGCTCATGCTTTCCTTCGCAAAATAAATGTTAAATAAACCCGAAACGTATTCGAACAATGTCTTATTTGCAGATAAAAGCAAATATGACATTTTTGGTTCCGATGGTTTGGAGAAGAAAAAATGAGGAGCTTAATCCCAAGAACTTAGTTGGAACAGTTACGTATGGCGGTAGAGGTGTCCTTGTGTGGGGGTGCATGTCAGCATCAGGACTAGGTAATTTGGTATTTTTTGATGGTATAATGAATCATGCTCTTTATTTAAATATTTTAAAAGACAATTTAAAATTATCAGCCCAAAATTTGGGTATTGGAAACAATTTTTTTTTTATCAAGATAACGATCCTATGCACACGGCTCTCAACGTTCGCCTCTGGTGTCTCTATAATTGTCCATAAAATTTGAAAACACCACCTCAATCGCCAGATTTAAACCCAATAGAACATATTTGGAGAGAACTGGAGGTTAGAGTACGAAAACACGACATTAAAACTAAAATCGAACTAAAAACAGTAATGATGGAAGAATGGATGAACATTGATGAAGAAATTACAAAAAAACTAGTGAAATCTATTCCCAAACGATTAAAAGCTGTTGTGGATGCTAAAGGATATCCTACTAAATATTAATTTAACGAAAAATTAGAATATTTACTAATATGTAGAGATTTTTTTAAAGTGTACGAAGACTTTTGTGAGATAAAGTTTTTGTTACTTTTTGATTACTGATTTCTTAAAAATAAAGTTTTACTACGTTTTTAAAATATTTCATGTAGTTTTGTTAAGAATAGATTATGGATCTTATTATTAAATACCTGTTCTGAAATATTAATTTTAATTCAAGGATAGAGCCCTATTTCATTGAAAATCGTAAGTGTACGAACACTTTTGGGAGCCACTGTATTTGAGTTTTTCTACATTTTCGTGTACTTTGATATTTTGTCAAAAAAATGCAAGATTGGATTCGAATTCCGAAATTAAAACTGTCGAAAAAGGTAAGTTAAATGTCTAACTAACACTAGGTAATTGAATGAAGTACGGTGGCTCCTAAAAGGAAGTGGACGTTTGACGTGAAAATGGATTCCTATTATGTGGAGAGTGATTTTTTAGTGAAATATAGTTGACCCTACTCCGGATTCGAGTAACTCGGAACTGCTTATCTTTCGCATTTTACGCCCTTTAAACCTCCGAAGAATGGGAAAAACTGTCAAATTCGCTACATTATATCTCTAAAACAAAACATTTCGAAAACAAAATTTTTTTCTCCCTAGAAAAATATCTTTTCTTTCTGTTATTGTACACATATTTTCAAATCTTAATATTGATATGTATTTATTTGAGAGAGTAATAAATATGGGTATAATTTTTGGAGAAAAAATGAGATAGTCACCTTGCGCGCATGATTACGATAAAATATTGGTCTAAACACAATATTTTGGATATCTAAGTAATCCAAACAGTCTGTTTAAGAAACTGAACCTCAATTTATTAACATTTAAATTTAATTTCTATTTCATCTAAACAAGTTAAGATAAAAATGCAAAAAATTGCTAAAATTTGAACATTTCTAACACCTCAAAAAACTTCTTAGGTGAAAATATTTACAAAACTGTGGTTCAATTTGTAGATCATAGAACAATATATATTCAGAACAAATTTTATGTAAAAATATTCAATAGTTCTTGAGATATCGTGCTCGCAATATCAAAAAAACACATTTTGAGATATAGCGCTTTAAAGATATGACCATATTTAATGTTTACGTTGAATAGCTGATAAATTTTCCTTCATAACTTTCATAATTATAGGGATTTTTTAACGCGGGTTGTTTTAAATTGTTCAGAAAAGACAGGGGAATAATATATATATATATTCTCATAAAATCGAACATTTTTGCGGTTTAACAGTCGTATGTCACCTTAAGCGGTACTTTCAACAAAGAATGAGTTTCTTTTTATTTTTCTCTTCTTCTATGTATTCATCCTTTCGTTCCAATGGAATGATCTCTTCAGAGCATATCAGACATAGTGGTTGAATGTTCGAAGATGTTTAAGTAATGTTGACGTAACTCTGTATAATAATGATTTTTTGTTTTGGGTATAATCGGTGAAGTCTACAAAATGCCAGAGATACTTGTTGAGAAGAATTTATTTAGTTCGGAAGTTCAATATGAATTTATCCTATTTCAATGAAGAATATATTTATATATAATTTTATTCATTTATTTATTGTACTGAACTACAACTTTTCCTGCAAGCACAAGTTTGGCATCCTTACTATTGCTATAACAATAAGTTACTTAAGAGAAATTATAAACATAGGTAAAAAATAAATAAAATGCATCATTTTACACAAGGATGAGATGGAGAACAGAACTAGCAGCGATTTCAGAATAAAGAGAAAAGATTCAAATGCCTCAGCTTGATTTTGGCGTTCTTAACCAAATTTAACAGGAAGTGTAGAGAAACATCGGGGTAAATAAATATTTGATTTTCTCGGCATTTTTGTGCATTTTCTGGTCCTTTGCTATTTTTCAAAGAATTCACGATTTGATTCGAATTCCGAAATTAAAACTATCAAAAAAGTAAGTGAAATATCTAATCAACACTATGTAAGTGAACGAAGTGTATTATTTTAAGAAAATGTAATTTTGATCACATCCGTAAGTGTTGAAATAATTTTTGAGAATAATTTGATACATCGTCGGACAAAGAAAGTTTGATTTTTAGGAATTCCAATGAAAGTTTATATAAGTTTATATAGATTTAGAAAAGACGAAATGTAGGATTCTGACTTACTAGTAGTTCTTTGAACAGCAGGCCTAGTTTAAAAAAAACAAAAGATATACTTTTCATTGGATTGCTTAAAAGTTTAGCCAATGCTGTCAACACGCGTCCTGGAGAGGGTTAGAAGGAGAGGCGGGGGGGGGGGGATCTTTTTTCATACTCTAGGCTCTCGGTCAGCAACACACTTTATAACATTATTTTTAACTCTCTGAACCCGGCTAGAGTGAGAATTCCATTGCCTCAAAACCTGGAGTGAAGTTTTCCTAAAAAAATTCACCCAAGCGCCCGAAACCGGCTTCTGTCGAACAGGCGGTTTGAGGCTGGATAGGGCTCATGGGGTTAAACTTAGTCCTTCATCGCCGGGAAAACCAGTAGAGTTTTGTCAAAAACTCTTCTACTCTTATTGGAACGAAGTTGTAGAAAATTTTACGCTCGAGAGTGAAGGTAGTCAAATTTTTATAGCATGAACCATTTGGCTTGAATCGCTGAAAAAAGCCGAACATTACACGAAACGAAAGCATTAAAAGGATTACCATCTTGAAACGGAATAAAAAATAAAAATCCTTACACATAAGTTGTTCGTAATAATTCCTTCGAAGTATTTGTTCTGAATCGAAACCTATCGTAAATGTACGAAGGACTTTTAGAAAATCCACATTATTTTAGGAGTGACTTGTAATGGGAGTGTGAATTAATTTTAAGGAATTTTTAGTATAAACAAGGCTTTAATTGTGAAAAATTGGTTACAATTTGATATTTCAAAATATTGTCCAGCGCTAGCCACTAGTTTTTCTCATCTTTCCAGTAATATGCGGATTCCACGTCTAGAGGACTGTACATCTTTAGAGGCTATCCACGAATCGACTCATTTTTTTCTATCCTCATAAGAACGGAATAGACATACCATGAGTTAGCGATCGAAATAGGTGGTAATCGGAAGGAGCAATATCTGGAGAATACGGCGGGTGTGGTAGGACATCCTAGTTAAGTGAATTTAACGTTTCCTCGATCGATTTCGCAATATGAGGTCGAGCGTTGTCGTGCTTGAAAACCACCTTGTCGAGTCTTTTTTCATAATCTGGCCGTTTTCACTTCAATGCTCGGCTCAGTTGCATCAGTTATTGTTGATAGTGTTCCCCAGTGATGGTTTCGTTAGGTTAGAGCAGCTCATAATACCCTGCACTCATCTGATACAACCAGTGGCTGTTTTTCGTACAGGTGTTAGAGGCGTTGGCCTCGTTCCTCGAGAATCTAGGGGCCTCAAAACCTCTTCGACTTACGTCGTAAGGCTTATTTGCGACAATGGATAGGCGGAAGGGACGTCAAAGCAGTTTTGTGCCTGTGGCCTCATATTGGCAAAATCCGCCACTGGATCCAACCAAATACAGAGCTCCATGAATATTCGGCTTTGCCGTCAATGTTGACGGTTCGCCTGGCCTGCCTCATGAAATTTTGAGCTTCTGATTACCGTAGCATATCCATTTTTCATCATCCATAACGCAGTGATGTAAAAAACCTTTTTCTTCTATGTCTTTGAAGCAACAATTGACAGGTCATTTTGCTCTTTCCGACTTTCCTGGGCTTCCGCTCATACGACACCCGATTTCCTTGTTTGCAAATCATTCCAACGGCCTATAAATGTATGGAAATCGTTTTTCGATCAACATTTAATGATTTTGACCGTTCTTCTTGCGTTTGACTTGTATTTTTATCAAGTAAAGCTTCCCCTTCCTCATTTTCAAACTTTTTTTGGTGTCCTGGACGTTAATGGATCTTCCGTGCAAAATCACCTTTTGCATAGCGTTTAAACCAATACCCATACGGTGAAACTGATGGAGCATATTCATCAGAAGCTTCCGGCAGCATTCGTTGGGTTTTAGCAGCACTTTTTTTCAAATAGAAGCAAAAAGCAAAGCTTCCCGCAAATTGCGTTTTGTTAGCACATGCTGCAAACTAAAGCCACTCGATGATGCTTTGGCATGAAATTAGCAACAATACGACCTGATGCGATATAGTACCAGTTACGCCCTCTCTTAAAAATACCTTAAAATTAATTCACCCCTCCAATAGCTACAGTTGTGGTAATTAAAGGCTCTGTTTGTAAGGGAACATGTTTATGAAACTGCGGTTTGAAGTTAATCTTATGTAAAGAAGATTTTGAGTCATAAATGAACTGCGACGAAAATCAAAGCTTAGAGTTAAGTAGAGGAGGAAAAACATGAAGCGAGAGACGCAGATATATAAGATATTAGAAAAGCCTACCATTTCAGTACAATATAAATGCATAAGTCAATCAAAAGCGAGAGAGGGATGTCTGCATCCAAGTTTATGCTAAATTAGCATTCACCTATCAGTGTGATGAGAAAATAACTTCGTACGACTTGCTTTAACAATCAGTAATAATTGATCAAATTTAACAAAAAATATTTTAATATTAAGAGAAATAAAATTAAAATTAACTCAAATTTAATTGAAAATATTTTTGCATTATATAGAAAGGCTCATATGCAGCTATTTCTAATACAATACAAGAAAACAAAATTAGTGCTTCAAAAATTAAGTTAAAAAATATAAAAATATAAAAAGTAAACAATAATAAAAAATAAACAATAATACAAATGTAATAATAATACAGTACTTTTTTCTTCTGTGATTTCGAGTCTGGCGCACTCTGTTTTCATCATAATTTCGGCACAGAGAGGGTAATACTTTTTACTAACTCTTGCTTTCTTTTGGATTTTATTTAGGAATTTTGCCTTTTTTTCAAAATGTTTCTCGTTTTTACGGTTGGACAGAATTCAGGCCACATAAGGGAATATTTTTTGACTATGGTCATTCCTTTATACAGAAAATTCGTCCAGTTTAGGACTACAATAGCGTGTGGTCTCTGAGAAAATACGCCATTCTAGTTCCTTTCCATTTTTTCTTCCAATTTGCTTTCATTTTAATTGTATCTCTTACTTTCTAATTTCGTTTTTTCTGTGTTTGAATTATTTGATAATTTTCTGTTGTTAAATACTATTATATATGCTGATTAATTTTAAGAAAATTATGATGACGAAATCACTTAATGCTGTTGCGTTGAGCGCGCATAAAAGGTGTATTGTTGTCATTTGTATTATTGTTTATTTTTTTATTATTGTTTACTTTTATATTTTTATATTTTTTATTTTTTAACTTAATTTTTGAAGTACTAATTTTACTTTAACAAATTTTTAAGCATATTATTTTGTATTTCCTGTGAGAATGTGAAATAACCTAAAAAATCTATGAAAATGTTTACTCTGGATTGGATTAGTTCGTTTTGAAAGTGCTGGTATATTCATGAAATTTCACACACATACACGCACGCACGGAGACGCACACACACACACACACACACACACACACACACACACTATTATATGCATAATTAGAAAATATAATAATGCAATAATATTAATATTATATAATTTAAAAAATTGTATTAAAATATAATTCATCATTTGAAAACTTTCATTTGAGTACAAGTTCGGTAACCAATTGTCAAATGTGATATTCATGTGATTTCTAAATTGTTAAAAAAAATTCTACAGTCGATTCTTGGGGTACTGAACCTTTTCCTGTGCCTCAATTTGGCTTATAAATGGAGTCTGTTTTACTCACAGGATTTGAAAAACTACTTGATGAAGTGGAGGTAGAAGACTCTACAGGACGACGCCTGGTTTTCAACCTAGCTCAAGTCTGTGTATAGCCCATCTCCCTGCAGAGGTGTGATGCCTGGCTACTGTTAGAGATAGTCGGGAGAATGCTTGCCGCTATCTTTCGCTGAGGTGGGTTGCTTTTTGTAAACACGTCTCAGATCGAAGTCGACCTCGAGATAAAGAGGTGATGTGTCTCTCTTTGTTGTTTTTTTGGAAGAGCTCTGGCTTCTCAGTGTGACGTACTGCACTAGTTTTTAAAGTGTGTTTCTGTCCTGTTTGTGTACGCGTGAATAGAGATACTTTTTTAAAATAGAAAGACACGATTGGAAGCTGGAATCACCATGAATCCACTTTTTCATTTCAGGGTCGATAAAAACTTAATAATAAGAAAAATGTTTCATAGATGACAACCTTTACTATAGAAGTTTCATTTCAAGTGTCTGCCGTTAGTCAAATACTGGTGTTTATTTCTGCTGGAAAGAGTCTGGATTTCAAAATGCTTAACATTTTCATGGTTCTTTCCTTGTAGATACCCCACGACGCTTAACACAAACAGACCCCAGTGAATACCTACTGCTTTATGCAGTTTGATTCCACAACATTTCCGCATGCTCAGCATTTTGGAAACTAATGCTTTGTGACAGAGATATCCTCTACCAAGAGGAATTTTTTGCTGATATCGAGAAACAGAATTTGATTTGATAGATTCTATCATTTCAAGGTTTTCGGGTTAATCATTTAGTCAGTATGTAGCGATTTTTACTTTCTTTTATGAGAAGTATGCAAAGTGAAAGTTTTGTAATTGTCAAAAATTCGATCACGAGATTTTGATGAATCTTTACGTTTCAGAACTCTCCGAGTCTGAAAAATCATTTTTTGTAATTCTGTCTGTCTCTCTCTCCGAGTATATATGAATATGATTACTCAAAGACCAAAAGAGATGTTTGGATGAGATTTGGTGTGTAGTCATAGCTTCAAATCTGTAGATCGGTATCAAATGTTGAGATAAATTCGAAGACCAGAAGACTGTCTGCCGTTTGTATGAGAACACGGCACTCAAAATGCAATAAATTAGAAAAATAAAATTCGATATGTAGTCTTTACACCCAAACTGTAGATCCGTATCAGATTTCGGACTATATCTGCCAACAGGAAGATATGTTGTTCCTTAGGTACTCGATTCTCTACATTACACAACGAAGCTGAACTCAAAACCTTCCACATTGTGGAAGTATGGAAAGTCGATAAGAACTCTTCCTTTATTATTTAATTTATAAAAGCAATCGTTTGAACAGAAAAAAGTTTTGTCTTAACAAATTTTCATTTTCGGCGTAACAAATTAGCACTTGGAATGTTGGAAATTTGAAAAGAATGTGAAATCGCATTTGTCTTAACTGTCATTTGTCTCTGTTTGAGCTTGTTGACGCGCCCACAAAAGCATTGCCATGCGAAGATTCGAGCATGCTAACACGCCCATAGCAGCGAAAGCATTAAAAGCTATTTTTTGAGTTCATCGTAGTTTTCAGACTTACTTCAGTATCCTCTGCACATGCCATTCTCCTTCACTTACTGAGATCGGTAATTTTAATTGCACCGTCACACAACACGCCGTGTCTTTTTGATAAAAGTAATTAGAACCATTAAGATCTTATTTAGCGTTCCGCTTTCGTACATGTATCTTTAATTTGCGACTTTGATACTTCTGTTTTTCCTATTAATTATGCATCTGTATTGCACTTACCTAAAAGCTTCAATTTATTTATTTTATCTTCTCTTCTCGATTCTATTCGCTTTAACTATTTTGTTTAGGAGAACGGAATAAGGAAACAATTCGATCTAAATACATGCTTTGATTTTTCGCCCTTTTGTTTTCTATACTGTAAATATTAAGAAATTTTCTTCTTCTAGAAAACCAATTAAACACTTCGCCATTTTGATATATTAAACTTTGAAAGCATATATTATTTATGAACGAAACAGATATGGTAACGATTTTACAGCATAATTTTAGTAATTAAATGCTACAAGAAAACAACTTGCATGCTTTTGATGCTTTACTATATCTACTGCAAAGTCAGCTACTTGATAAAGTCATCTGGGACTTGTTCTACTTAATAGTTTAACTGTTAAGTCGAATAAGGCTTTATCAAGTTTTAAAATTCTTTTTTCGTCTTCTTCAAAGCTTTTATTCTCTCCTCAGAGCATATCGCATTTTAGATGCTGAAAATAGAGAGTGCGAATTTTCTCTTTGAATAAATTAAAAATGAGAACATTTCTTATCATTAAAAGTGTCTCACACAAGGTTTTAAAAGTTTATTTTGAAGAAAACAATAAAGTTTATTAAATTTAATACTAATTAGTTGCAGATATGGTATGAAATTCATGAAGAGAAATCTTTGAGACATCTCATGCCTGACACTCGGGGCTCTTTTTTTACAATGAAAGATTCCAGATGTAAATGGACGAGCAAAAACCCTAAATGATTTAATTAAAAATTCCCGAAAGAGCAAGCATCAAAAATAAGATCCATATGCACAGAAAGCAATCGACTTCGTCTTCTGTTGGAGGACTCTGTCTCTGAACTATGTCGGCAAGTGGAACTCAGCCATTTTCTCAGCAAAGATTGACAGTCGCATCAGCTAGTTGAGTTTATTCTCTCCGTCTGGATCTCTGATTCACTGCCGTATGGACGAGTTTTCTGCTTTGTTTGTTTACGTTTAAGTGACTACGTAATCCCGGTGTAATGGTAAATCAATGGAATCTTCAAAGCGTAAGTCCCACATCCAGCATAAAGTAAAGATTTTTAATGTAAGTAAACAAACCAGAAAACTCGTCCATATGTCTCTGAGTAAGGTGCATATCGTCGCTTAAGAAGCAACACTACCTATTTGAATTTTTTGAAATTTCAAAGACGAAGAAATATAGACGACTGATTGCGAAAAATACTTAATTTTCCGCAACCAATTACGAATATTCCTGAATTTTTTGAACATCTGACACGGACATGAGACTGCATGTTCCAACTAGATATGAAAAAAAAATCCAGAAATTTTTGTTATTGGTTGCGAAAATTCAGTTTTTTCCCCTCTCTTTGAAATTAAAAAAAATGAGATAAGTGACATTGGTTGTAAAGCGGCGATATCATACTTGTCGCGATTGTGGGGGACATTCATATTTCTTGCAGGAAAAACCAAAAAATATTTACAAAAAAATATTTAACAGAAACACAATCCACCCACGCCTCTGATAAGAAAACGCTTCCATACACGAACTCTACTTACAGCGAGATCACATCAGTTCTTATCGGTTACTTATAGTCAAATTTTCAATTTTTAGATTCAATATTTGCTTTCATTTTTTTATTGTTTGTGATTCGGAATAAACTATGAAAAGCTTGAATGGAGAATGAGATCAACTCCTGGACACATCTATACTTATAAAAGGCAATGTTTGTGTGTGTGTGTGAGTGCGATGTCCAGACGAATGTATCCCACTTACAGCCTTGAAATTTGGCACACAGGTAGTCTTAATGGTGACTCAATGCAGCTCGAATCCGGTATTTTAAAATTTAATCTAGGAAATTTTTTATTTAATGTTTTATGTTGTTTTGGGTCATTTTTGGCACGTTTACGGTCGTAATATCTTTCCTAATGATCGTTGAAAAGCAATCCATGTACCATTGGATAGAACGAACAAGTTTCGTTCTAATGAAGTTTGTTTTGAACGTCTAACGTAATTTACTGAATTTTGAGAATTTTTTAAAAAATAGTAAGTTTTGCCACCTAAATTTTATTTTTGTTTTTTAATTCGCTGCATCCAACTTTCTAATAACACTATTATTTTCAATTTTTTTCAGCTTATAACTGCAACGGTTCTGTCGGATTTAAAACAAGAATGGTTAAAATATCTTTTCCCGTTTCTTTCAATTAATTTTTCCCTGGTCAGTTGAAAGATATTTTTCCTCTAACGAGTTTCCTCACGCGACACTTCTTCGGAAGGTTGCAGCAATTTTGATTGCCTGACGGTGCAGAGCGCAGGATACGTCATGACCTTCAACTGAATGAATGACTTCGATTATTATTTTCGTATTCGATTTTATATTTTGCTTGCTGTATAATAATCATTTTCACGTTCCAATTTTGTAATATTGTTTTGGATTAATGTACTCTGTACTGTAGCGAGAAAAAAATAAGCAGGAAAATCAATAATGTGTATCTTTTGTTTTGATTTTGTTTTCAAAACTTTTTCATGTCATTGTGGGCGTTTTTTTCATTTTGTTGAATTCCTGATTCCACGGGCAACGCCGTGAGCGTACTGCTAGTAATAAATATAAAATGATTTATGTCAATTCAAATTACGCATCTGCTGCGCATCTAGCAATTGCTGCTCGTAACAGTAAGAATATTCTTTTGCTGACTGAAATAATTATTTATTTTTGTTTCATATTTTTTCGGTAATTTAATTCGTATATTAGACTTCAATAAGTTCGTTGATTTTTTTTATTAGTTCTTAAATTTGTTTAGTTTATTTGATATCGTTTTCTATTTACATCGGAATCATTCGTGTTAGGTCTCATTATGGACGAGATTTCTGATTTGTTTATTTTGGTTTCACAGAACTTCCGTGGTGAGGGTTCACTTCCGTTTCTCAGTAACCTTCAAATTTAAGCGACGTCAAATCCAATTGGATTCCATAACAGTCGTCAAATTCGAGTCAATTCTTTCTTGAATACACAAAGCGCCAAAAAGAGAGATCAAGAATAATCACAATAGAAACATGAAATTTGATATTTTAAAGTATTTTTAAGCCATAAAATTAGAAAATTCCATTTTAAAAATTAACTAATATCTTCAAACATATTGTTAAAATTTTGAAGGTCCCCACTGACTTAAAATTATCAACGGAAGTTGATGGGTAAGGCGGAAGTCCTACTTTTCCGCAATAAACAAAACAGAAAACTCGCCCATTCGAGTGAGTCCAATCGTTTGCATCTACAAATTGGAACACAAGCGATTTAGTAGCTAAAGCGGCAACCAAGAAATCAAACAGAGTAGTTCCACCCACAGCCCTTCTGTTAAATTCGATTTTTATCGTTTTTTGTATGCCTACTATTCGAATATCAAGAAAACTGAACATTAAAAATATTTATCAAATAATTATTTAAAAAATCAAATTTCTTTTAAATAATGTAAAGTAATGAAGTAATGAAAAAAATGTTCGAATGAGATTTTTGAAGAGAATTTCGATTTATTTATTGAATTTATTTTACCACCTTACTTGAATGAATGGTTTCTCATTTCAATAAAATATCTTTTGCTTTGAACCTTTTTGTACCTTTAGAAGTTGCTTAGTTTTCTAGAATTTGCGATTGCACCTGCTTAGAAGAACATTCTTTTTTCTTAGGAAAATGGGTAAAAGGTGAGTGGAACATGCTATCTTTTAACGGATTAACGAAACTAGGAGAGAATTCCCCTAGTAGCAACCAGTGACTTTTTTTGTTTACACTTTTCCTTTCTGTGCAGTACTTGATCTCTTCTAATTTCCTCAGAACATTTACTTTCAATGCGCTAGCAATGCTACTAGGTTCATGCTCTCGATGCTAGCGAAGCAAGATGCTGTTTTTTCAAGTAAAAAAAAATTCTGCCCGGATGCTGCAGGCATTGCGGCGCTGTAAAAATTCTGTTAGTAAAAGGTGATAGCGCAATCACAACCCACAATCGCAAAGGGTTCCGAACAATTTTCTGCTGAATATGAAATTTGGATTAAATATTAATCAGTCAATCTTTAACCTTGACTGCTACACTCCACTGTTTTCATTAGCAGCGATTTAGTAGATTAGCGATTACATAGTTAGTTAATAACTATGTATATCAGTGTGCTGTTTAGCATTATTAGATTTAGGCTCAAAGAACACAATACATAGATAAAGAATATGGAGGTCTTTATAGGAGGGTGCCATTTTTTTTTCTCTTGACAGAATCGGATCGTCAATTTTTCTAGTCCTTCTGCTGATTTCAATTTTACTTGATTTTTAAACAGATTGAAACGAATTTTGGAGTGAATATTTTTTTAAATTAGGGGATAACAGCCTTTGTTGCTAAAAGTCCCTAAACCTCGTATCTCTCCGAGATACAATTCAAGTCAAGTCAACACAATACATAATTTGATGTAGGCTTAAAAAAATTCCCTTTCATAGTCTATGTTTTTTTAAACTCGGGATTGTTAAGTGGAAGCTTACAAAACTTTTCGTACTGCAGCGATTACCTTTCCCTTTAGCATTATAATAGCCAAAAGTAGAATAATGTTTTTTTCTACTCAAAAAGGTTGTGAAATATGCAAACAAAATGCAAGATGTTAATGACTGACACATCCAGACTAAGTGATGCAAATGCAAATTTAGATGGCATGCGCAGTTATGCTTGCCATGTGACTGAAGTGTTACTTTAAATGAACCATTTTGGAAAATAAGTGGTATCTACAAAACTATTTTTTTGTCCAATACTTTCTTTAGAAAGCAATTTTGAAATAGAACTTAGGATGATGATAAGTTGAAAACTGTTTCCTTTTCATTTTCATAGATAGAATAAAACCAATACTTATGCATTGAAGCTGCAGATTTGAAGGAGTGATCAGCCTTCATAGAAACTCAACACAAGTGGAAGATGAAAGGTAATTGCCTATCAATTGGAAACGTTTCATCCCAGACTTTGAGCAAAATCATTTAAAGAAAATGGCATGAACTTAATGTGTACTAAGGGAGAGGGAGAATGCTTTATTTTTGCCACCTCATCTTTATTGCAGCATGATGCAGATTAATTTGGAGTTATATGATTCAGTTTTACTAAAACGTGATAAATATTCGTATAAAGCTACTGTTCAGCAACGGATTCCGAGACTATCACTTTTGGACGATTTTACACCGGAAAGGGGTGTCAGGCAATGAGACATATGAGCGCATTTTCCGGAGTTCTTTGTTAGATCACGCTCAGTAAAATGTAAACATCACCCTTCCATTCTTTACTTTTCCCCTATTTCGATGAAAATGATCCGCCCGGCGCATGCGCGAGAGCGCGGAGGTTTTCCGAATCCGTTGCTAAACAATACGAAACTTTCATTAAAACTTTTGTTATATGTTATATTGGTTAGAAGACTAAAAAAATTAACGAGTGAGCCTCAGACAGGCTTGCTTTAAGCTAGAGATGTGCAAACATTTTTTTAGGATCAGGTAAAAAACTGGAGGGTGAATATATCTATATATATTAAAGAGCAATTTTTTTTATGAGTGTGTATGTTCTTTATGCACTCCCAGATCCTTTGACTTACAGGTATCAAATTTGGCACAGTGACGGATTAGCACAAGACGGAGCTAATGCCGTAACTTTTTTAAAAAATTGAATTAGATTTTTAATTATTTAATTTTAAGCCTTAAATTTGGACGTTTTACTGCCTATTTTCTTTTTTCCCCCTCCATTATTATTCAAATACGCGCAAGAAAAAAAAGCCATATTTCCGGTGCTTGATTTATCAGTTCTTGCATTTTTTTTATTATTTTTATTTATTTATCTTTATTATTCTTTTTCAGCTGCAATTTTTTCTCTATTATTATTTAAATACGCGCAATAAGAAAAGTTATTTTTCTGGTGTTTATTAAACTTATTATTAGTAATTATTTATTGGTAATTTATGAGTTTCTTGTGGTTTTATTCGTTTATTTATTTCGTTTTTTTTTTTTTTTTTTGCGAAACAAAGTATTATGCTACCGTATTTTAAATTATAAACATCACAAGTATGATTTTTCATTTAAATGTATTAATTTTTATACGGTATATTGTTTAAAAATTTAGAATAATTTTTTCCAAATTTCTCGCATTTTCATTCAAACCATACTGTCTTAAGGTAATAAAAAGCTAGAATCGCAAATTTTAATTCAGCAAGAAAGGATTCAGAGGAGATTTGCGTTTGTTGGGGAAGATTAGTGCAATATTTGTGGGGGAAAAAACAACGGCGGGCATATGAAAAAAGGTGGAGCCCGAGCAATACCGGACTATCAGCTGTAAGGTAATGAAAAGGCTAGATTTGAAAGTTTTAATTCAAAAATATAGGATTCAAAGGATATTTACGTATATTGGGGAAAGCTAGTGACCATATTTGTAGAAAAAAAAAACAATCGGAGGCGGACATATGAAAAAATATGGATCCCGAGCATTTATTATAAAACTCAAGTAGGACTAAAAAAATATGATTTTAATAATTCCTTGAAACTGCGACTGCATTTCTCAAAGTTTATTTGCCAAAAATGTTGCATTGCTAAGAGCTATAAAATTTGCATACTATTATTTTAAATTCTGCCTTGGGCCGGATAGAACTTCTAAGAGGGCCTTAGTTTGTCCATTACTGCTTTAAGCCATCCAAACACAGAATAAAAGAAATAAAAATGGCGGATTTTTTTGGTTTAATAGCCACATATATCATTATTCACTGTTGGACTATCACCCCATCTAAATCATCAATTCCCCCCCTCTTTAAATAATATTACTCCAAATGAATGACATCCAAATTTCAGTTAAGCGACATTCTATCGCTCCAAACGATCTCCCTTAAAACCGACAAGCCACAAAATTCGAACACCGTACCCACACAGGGAAAAAACTTTCCAACCACAAATCTGGGTCAAAACATCCCAAACCAGTAACCGCATCGTTACACGGGCTGTGTTATCGGACAAGACATCACACTTCTTTCTGCGCAGTAATTAGCGCAGGATAATTACGATTCTGCACTTACAAATCCTCGCTTGATAAGTTCTGATTTTTCTCCATTAATTTCGGATCGGTCTCCGATTCTAATGCTGGTGATCGCTTAATTGAATCGTTTTCCACCCCTGCCAAACGATTATCTGCCCTCCCCAAACATTCCCGAACAACCACCCCTCTCTCCTTTTACATAGTTTAAAATTCGTACTTACACAGAACACTCTTTCGTGGGTAATTAATATTTTCCCGCTGGCGAAGAGAGGATTTTGATGCTGAAGACGACGTTTTCTCAAATTTAAAAGTAGATAATTTAATTAGTGAGTTTAATCGAAAGGTTACGGTTACCGTTACGGCGAGATGTATTTTATTATAATCGTAGGAATTCGTATTGGTTGGTTAAAGCTGCAGTGTTTTAATCAGATTAAAGTTGAGTTTGACAGTACTGTAAATGCTGTGTGTTGAATTAGGGAAAATGCAATCTATTCATTCTTGCGAACGACCTGAAAATTCTTTTCTGTTCTGTTTACGTCAACGTTGCCAGATCCAAAATACTTAAAACTTTAGAATAAATGTCACACGGCAACTTCTAGAATTATTGGAATAGTGTGAGGCATGTGCTGTTGATATACTGTTGATAAAGAGCATAGTTGCAATGATTGGAATATAAGTTTTAAGGAAATTCATTTGCTATTTTATTACAATATATGTCTTGCATTATCTCTGCCTTTCCAAAATTTCTGCTTTGTTTATATTGCCGTTAAAGAGCACGGAAGCTTTGATTAAAGCTTATAATACAATTTATATGAAGTTTATTGTAAACATTATATGCAGTTTATCACATATTTTATATACAGCTTATGATACATTTTACAAGTTTACACGAAAAGGCTTAAATAAAATAATGCCTAGCCGTTTCGAATGTATAGGTGCTATGGTTCTAGCCTTCTCTGACGAAGTTCCAAGACTAAATATTACTGTAAAAGAGCACAGAAGCTTTTATTAAAGCTTATAATACAATTTATATCAAGTTTATTACAATTATTATATGCAGCTTATCACAGATTTTATATATAGATTATGATACAATTTACACGAAAAGGCTTAAATAAAATAATGCTTATCTGGTTCGAATGTATAGGTGCTATGGCTCTAGTCTTCTCTGACCAAGTTCGTAGGCCCCATTTCTGGTTAATATTGGTGGATTCTTGAGACAACAAGCATCATCAGCATTGATTTCGTAAATTTAGGTAGCATGTTAAAGATACATTTCGAATAAATTTATTGTTTAATATTCTCGAGCAAATAACAATTCGTGAAGCATCTTCTGCATCATGTGAAGTTGGTTCACTCACTGTGGTGGGCAAGTCACGCATAGCAAAACATGATAACGGCAAACATTGATGGGGTATCATCTAATGAATGGTTGTCATGCTCCGGGGAGGCGCCACGTCTTCTGGGTGAAATAACGCCAAGAAGCAAATCCCGTTAGAGAATCATGTTCATAAATTAATTTTCTCTTAGAGAAATAATAGTATATTATTTCTTTAGAAATAATTTATTAGTAAATCATTAGTACCTAATATATGCGAGCTATATACCCAAAGTGTGTGTTCTGTTTAATGCGATCTTCACCTGAAAGGGGTCGCAGATAAAAGCAAACAAGACGTTTTTATTAATAACTTTATTTTTTATAATTATGAAATTAATTAGTAATTTCATTTATAAATGAAAGTTCGTATGTGTGGTAATTAGTATAAGGTTTAATCACATATGTTTTTGTATAAAAACGGCACTTCTCGGAGAAGTAGCATAGAAAATAAAAAAAAACATTAATAAAATAAAAATAAATACAAAAAATAGATATAAAAATAAAATCAATCAAATTGTAATTTAGTGATCAGATCAATTGACTTAATCATTCTGATTGTGAAACAGATAATTTTTCATTTTATTCATAAATGCCAATTAAAATTTAAAAAAATGCCGAGAAGCTAAGCACTTAAGTTAATGCAGCTATCCACTTTTGTTAAACAAATAAAAAAAACTCTTACTCAAACACATTAAAAACATTCGACTATAATATTATCATTCAACCAGTAATTATTTAGCATATAAATTAATTTATTTTAAGACTATTAATAAAAGAATTCATTAAAAATATGATAACTTATACAATTCAAATTATTATCATATGAGTTTTAAAACGCTTAAATTTCGTGGTAATGTGTGCAAAAACAGCAGATTTTGTAGAAAAGAATTAGCTGAAAACATGCTTCATGACGTAATAACATACTTCCAAGAAAACAATTAAGAAGCATCTTTTTTTCCTCCGCATAAATTAAGGCTCCTTTTGAATTCTTTCTCTTGGCGTCATTACTTCCATTCAGTAAAATTAAACAAAAAACCCAACTATGAATATTTTTTAATTATAATTCATAAATTCTTTACCTTTCTTCAAAACTATTAACTTTCAGGTGAGATTTTGTCTGAAACAAGAACAAAGAATTTCATGTTAATTACTGCAAAACTGAGTACTGAATATTATTTTTAAGAATATTAACTTGTTTTGTATTTCAATCAAGTTTCCTTCTAAATGTAGTTTGACCAGAACTTAGTAAGCTGAATGTAGACGGGTATTATCTGTTTGACAACAATATTTTTTTGTCATTTTTTTTAAAATTAGAATTAACATCAAATTTTCTTCTAAAAACGTTAAATTTAAGTACTCATTCCAGTTGAATAATAAGTCTTTTAACTGAAAACCAATTATTCCGGATCTTTTTTTATATAATTATTAGCATAAAGTGAGTTAAACCATCGAGATTCAAAATTAAATTGTAATAATTTATATATATTTAAAATTACATGGTAAAACCTTCAGACAGTTGGCCAGCTAGTGTCTAGATATGTCATCAAGGGTCTTCTGCCCCCCCCCTCCATTTTCGAACGAAATGGAGAAAAGGTATAGAGAATGTATAATGCTTTTTCAATTTCGTTCGAAAATGGGAGTGGTGGTGGGGGCATAAGACCCTTGATAACATATCTAGACGGCATGAGCTTTCATATGAAATAAAATTTATTATCGAAATCCGTCGAGCGGTTGGGGCTGGCGAACTGTCTGAAGGTTTTACCATATTATTTTAAATATAGAGATCCCACCAGTTCCATCAAAATGGAGTGTCAAAAATACTGTAAAATACTTATTGTAAGTGATGGGAACTGTTTATTTAGGACGATATCATTCTGTATTTATGGATCTGAAGACTTTCAAGCCGAAATTCATGAGAAAGTTTTACAAGACTTTACAACTAAATGAAGTTCAGTGAAAGATTTGACAATTTCTAAGGAATCTGTTGTCGAAATCTACTATGGTTTTATGGTCTGTTCCACTGATCTTCATGCAGTATTTAAAATTGAAAAAGTAGTGGCTGAGAGCCTCGAAGCAGCGAGGTGGTAGGGGCAGTGCTGAGCAAAATGGGTGCTGGCCGCGAACCCGCCCCGAGGGCGGCTAGTGTTGATTTAAATTTTTTCTATTGATGTTAATTTTTTGTAAATTTACAAGATTATTTGCTAATATATTTTCAGAGTCAATATGAACTAAAAATATTAATAAACAAACAAACGAAAAAACGACCTGAATGAACATGAAGAATAACAAAAAGTAATTTTCTGCCATAAACAGATTTATTACATTGTAACTAAATGAAAGAAAAAAATTAAGAAGAAGTAAAAAAATCAATAATTTTCTGTTATAAATAAATCTATTGATAGACGACTGAATAAGAGAAAAAAATTAAAAAAAGAGAAGGATGTAAAAAATATAACAATGTAGGAAGAAATAAAACATGAGGAAGAATATTAAAAACAAACGATAATTTTTCGCATTAAGTTTATCTATTTCGGAATAAATGAATGAAAGACAGAAAAAGAAGACAAATGAAAATAAAACCAAACGACAATTTTTTTTACAAGCTGGATCTATTAAATAATAAATGAATAAAAAAAGGAAAAGGAAATAGAGCGATAAATAAAAGTAAAAATAAATGTAATGCCTTTAAAATTGAGCTATTGTGGAATATCATAATGATTTAATATCTTCAAATTTAAATGAATTCTACAAAAAAATTTTCTGTGTGACAGAATTTCGTAAAGCTATTTTATTTTCTGTCTTCTATTGATTCTAATTTTTCTATTGATTCAAAAACACGTAGCATTAAAACAACACATAAGGGGGCACATTACCAAAAAACTGGCCGAAATAACAATTTTCATTTTATTGGCTTATTTCGCTGCTCTTTTTGTTCTACTTATTGCATCAAAGTCTCAAATTTATACATTTAAAATTTCAGAAGTTATTTAGATTTTTTATTTACGATGAATAATGAAAAACATGCGTAAATGACAATTTTAAATGGCATTTTCTCCATGTCGGTATTTTCTGCTTTTTCATGTTATCAAAATGCTAAAGCTTTTTTCCTGTTTAAGATAGAGCTTTCAAAATTTTTGCACACGTTTATCGTTATGTGTATGGTAAAACTGTGCCTGCAATAAGCACTCAGTTGCTTAGTTTTTTATATGCGAGATATAAAATGAGGTGCTGCTAAATTTCCTCATTTTTCCTCATATAATTCAATAAAATATCTATATTTAAGCGACTATTAGATACACATTAAAATCCACGCACAGTTTTGTGTAATATATTTCAGTGAATCTACAAGTAAAAATTGAAGTAAAAATATTGATATTTGAAAAAGTAGTAGGGATTTTAAAAAATGAATTTTTATTAAAAAAATTTCAACTAAACAAGCCGATCAAAATGGATTTTTCTCCCCAAGATGACTTTATTTGATCGTTAAGTCTCAAAATATCAAAACTTTTTCAATAATACTTCAAATAAAAAAATGTTAAGAAGGTAACGTGTGCCCTTAAACACATTTAATAGCCGATAGCAAACAGAAATCTCGCAGAAATAAAGCTTGGATCGATAAATCCAAATCGAATCAAAAAGTAAATTTTTTTAAGCACGAAATTCGGAACACGTGCACTCCCTGGACGAAGTTTCCTATTTTTCAAGTCTGCGAGCACCACCTGGGGTAATTTTTATGTTGTTAAAATACAAAACTTCCTAATATACCAGAAAGGAACTCGGATCTAAAAGCTGCGCCATCTCTGATTGGGGTTCCGCGGACAGACATTTGGAAAATAATTCCTTGGCGACTGGCTACAGAAAAGATTACTAAAACTCTTTAAGTCTACAATTGACTTTCTGAAACATTTAAAAAAAAAATCTGATATATCTGTCTGTGATTTTAACGCATCATTCTTATTCTGTGAAGAAAAATCAACTGAATAAATTCATTACTGATTTTTTATTGAATTTATTGATAAACAATGTATGCAAGAGAATAAATGAAGAAAACTAGAATTAATTGGAGCAAACTTCAGCTTATGATGCAACAAAATAAATTTTGCATTTATTTGGATTATTAAATCTTTGGCGTATTGTAAACACCGTCTGATGATTTAAATCAGCGGAGTGTTCGCCTCTCGACTTTCTCGTATACTTCTTTGATATGGCTCATTTTGTGCTTAGCTTCGTCGTACAATGAAGAGAATGATGAATTTTGGAATTCTTCCTTTAGACAGATTTGGCCTAAAATTTGATGCAGATCTACAATTTTGGTGCCAAGACCATGAACAAACTAGGAATATTCTCAATACATATCAATTAGTAAAAATCAAAATTTGCTCTTACCCATCAGAAAAGGACTGGAAGGCAACAGTCAGTTATCTTCCACACTTTAATTGGTGAAGCACATGTAGCGGCATTACAAGAGGCGCAAAAACGAAATACACAGCACAAAACCATATAGAAAAAATACAAACTAGTGTTCCTTAAACATCGATGGACTATCGATACTATCGAAGCCAAGTCGATAGTATCGGGTTTTCGGAACTATCGACTGATACAATCGATAGTATAGACTTTCCCAAAACTATCGATGCTATCGATAGTTTTCTCCCGGGCATTACTATCGATAGTTTTAAAACTATCGAACTGGAACTATCTATAGCTTCAGAACATCTATCGATAGTAATGTCTTGGAAATAAAAACTGGGCTTTTAAAATATCACAAGACATTTATTTACAGATACATGACGATACAAATTAATATTTAACATAAAAAACGAAATTTAGAATAATAAAATTTTTCATGAGTTTATTATAATTAAATTAACCCCAAATCAACTCAAGATCTGTCAAATTCAGTCAGTTACATAAAATCACACTTTTGCCGTCATGCGCTAAACAAGCCATAACGTTTTTCGTCTTTCCTCTCAAAAAAAAATCACCTCATCTTCCCCCCAAAAAACCCCTTACCCCCAAGTCATGAGTGACACCTGGGCAGCGCCATCTATCGAAGCACTGGGTCGGTACAATACTATCGCCGGGGAGAAAACTATCGATAGTTCAGTAGATAGTTTGGGAAAACTATCAATTGCACTATCGATAGTTAAACTATCGATGTTTAAGGAACACTAGGACAAACGTTAGAAAGAATGTTTAAATATGTAAGAAAAAAAAACCTGAAATAGCACCCAGCGCCACCAGGCGACATTCTTGGACTTAAAGAGAGTTTCAACACACCGCGTACTAAATTTCCTTTAGGTGGCTTGTTGCATATTTTAGTTATGGACGAGTTTTCTGGTTTATTTACTTGCATTTAAAACCTTGACTTTATCTGCTTGTATGTTGGACTTCCGCTTTGAAGATTCCATGGACTTAGCATTACACCGGAATTACGTAGTACAGACACTTAAATGTGAACAAACAAAGCAGAAAACTCATCCATGGCGTTCTCATACACACGGAAAGATAGACAATAAACTCGTTAAAGCATGTTGCCGCAAATTCGAGACATATCTAAAATCCTGATGGCAAAACCATATGTCAAATTCCATCCATCTAACTCATTGAAATTCTGAGTAATTCCGTTCACACGACGGACGGACAGTCAGACAGACTTCCCTTTAACGGATTTCGTTCAAAATTTAGATGAGAAATGTTGCTGTGAAGACCACATAATCAAATCTTATTCATCTAATTGGTTCCTTTCTTTGAGTTGTAATTTTCTCAGGCACAGACATGCATTATAACCAGTGGAGGATCGTCCATAAGAGCTGCAGTACCCTCTGAAATTATTTTAAAAGATTGTAATTTTGTTTTTATTCTAATAGGCTTACTTTTCCACTTTGAGAATTCAGTGATCAACGAAAATGGCAAAAAAGTAATGAAAAATGTAAAAGGAAGACGGACAACCAATCAAGAATTAAGAGAGAGACAGACCAGAGCTGCAAAAAGTTTTGACCCTCCTCAGGATCCGAAATTTACTCAATGATCAACGCGAAGGGGGAGAAAAGCAACCCTTTCTCTGCTTAAAATTGCATTCATTTGAGCTGCATTTTCCCCAGCTCACGATTGGCGCGACTTCCTCATTTGTCTTTTTTCCGCTTTTTCACAGCAGTTAATAAGTTTTTTAAATCCAATACTGGAGGAGTAATTTTTTGTTCTTTATGTTTTTTCGGGTGTTGATTACGAATCTGTGGTTTGCCACCATTAATTTTTGTTGGAATTTTAGTTATAGCCAAAAACCATGGAAACATTTTTTCCCCAGTTTTTGCTTATAACTCAAAAACTATCAATTTTTAGTATATCATCATTATATACCAAAATAATCGGCACAAAATTTCCTACAACTTAGGTCTATACAACTGTTGCAGCACTGCTTGTGTTTGAGCTGACGAGCCGCAACTGATTATAACCGAAGTTAACCGAAATAAAAGGGGGAAAGGCCGTTTCGGATAACGATTTTTTTCGGTTAAGCCATGAACTTGTATTACTATTTTGTATCTAATTACAGCATGTAATTCTGGAATGTTTTCAGCGTACAACGATTTCAAAATTATCTTTGTAAGCCACACTCATGTTCTTTATTAAAGTTAACCCTCCGTTCGGGCGCAATATTCGCTCCGGTGAGTTCGGGCGCAATGCGCTTGACAGGTGAAGGTAAACAACATCGTAATTAATCTTGTTAATACCCCTTAATTTAAATTTCAGCCTGCTAAAATTAATCACTGATCTTCTTGGGGAGGCTCAAAAATAAAAAGTGGGGATATCGTTGCAAAAAGTCTCGACTTCGCGATTATTTCCGTGCAGTACAGTACGTGTTTTTTGGAATTGCGATTTCAGATGACCCGGGTTTCGGTGAACCCCGAGTTCGGTTAACCAGGTTTCACTGTAATTCCAAAAATGATTTTTTCGAACTCGGGGAGGGGTGTAAAGCTGTGAGATTTATCGAAATTTCGATGTCCAATTTTTGCACGAATACAATACTTTCTGTTAACATAGAAAAAAGTAAAACAACACCACAATGGGAAATCTTGGATCTAGTGGTGGAAATCGAGTTGAATCCAAACTGAGAAAGATTTATTTCTTTTCTTCTTTTTCATCAAGAAATTTGTAAATAAATAGAAGTAACTAGTGAATACAGATTTCTAAAAGCGAAAATTGTCATGTTATACTTTTTAAATATCAATGATGTGCATTAAAATGTCTATTTAAATCAGCATGAAATATGACTGAAATCCCAGAGATTACTGAGAAACAGCGATTCATCTGTTTCATTTTGAAAGGAATTCGTAAAAAATTTCAACTTATATTTTAATACATTGTTACGAACCTGGAATGTCGCTTCCCAGCGATGTTAGTCTTACCATTGGAAAGAGATATTTACAGAGGTTCTTACTAGTTATCGGGGAAGGTCAAGTCAACGCCCCTGACCTTGGTGACCATTTAGGCGACAAAATCCTCGAAAACTCTAGAATTTTTGTCCTATCTCTATTCGAAACAGAGACATACAGAATATACGAGATGATTCTATGTGACGTCACATCCTGTCGGAAAAGGCATAAAAACCTGGAGGTGCTGATATGAGTGAAGGTCTTTAACGACTTTGAACGTCTTTAAAAAAGTGCTGTTACTGTTATTAACAGTGATTTGTTGTTTGTGTTGCTTATTTGTGCAAGTGCTATTTTTCCTGTTACCTGTGCTTTATGTTTTCCGGAAAATTCGAGAATAAAGCGTCATTCTCTATTATTCTGCTTGTTGGACTGTTTTCCTGCCCCCACCTCAAAGCTTCCGTCTGGCAGGCATTCCGATTCACTTTTAGCTTGAAGACATTAAAATTGTTATTCTGTTGTTCTTGCTGTGCCGCACATCATGTATTTATTGATTACCACAGATTAACCTATTTACGCTATTTTAGCTTTTTTTCTTTTATTGATTTGAAAAGTGTGTAAAACACATATTTTTATCTCTATGTTAGAGTTCTCGTCTTAAGAGTATAACTTTAGATTTGCTCTAACCCGTAATCAAAAAGTTAACACCCAGTTCTGAATTCTTCACGCTATCAAAAGAGCTTCTTATTCTGTCACATAATATATTTTTACTTTTCTGAAGATTTGTCTATAAATTTTAAACAAGATTTCCCCAGAGAAAAAAAAAACACAGGTCCTCATGGTAATTGTTTTACGGATATTATTGACCTCATGATGTGAAGAAGGTATTCTCCACAAGAAGGGCTGAGAAAGTTAATAAACGCACAGTAAAAGAAAATTTACAACGTAATGAAAAATAACTGTGCTATAAAAAATATGGAACTTTTTATCTGTCCAGACAAAGTAATTGCTGTTGTCTTGAAGAAAAGTCCAATATTATGGATCGTCTCTGACACACATTTTATCATAGAAACATTGAAGAAATAACGTGTCCACGACATAAGCGAAATGATACAGATTATCCTGAAAGGTCTTTAGTATTTAGTGATTAGTAATTTAAAATTTTCTATTCTTATCGTTTGTGAATTTTGAATCCTTTTCCAGCTATTTTTTTTATAATTAGAATGCGCTCTGCTCCGTTTTCTGTTTTTATTCATTCTTTGAACACATCCACTAGTAATAATGGACTTGTGGCTATAATATTCAAATTACAGTTCGTATGCAACAGTACAACTATAAATAATCTCCACTGACATTGATCCCAGCGCGTGAGAACGGAGTGGATGGTTTCAGTGTAGAAAGTGCTGGGTCAGACAAACACCCATTTTCGCAGTCTTCTGATTCTCTGACAGATGCTTGGGCACTGTGGAAAGTATTTGATATTGTAGATGGCGCTCCTGCTGTTCCAGGTGACGTCGGTGGCGATGTTGCATATATTTGGATGCTTCCCAGCACCACTAGCTTCGTCATTCTTGCTTTGTTGCTCGCTCGCACCTGCTCACGCCAGTAGTTTCGCCACGGATTTCACCTCAGCTTTCAGCGGATCCAGTAGTTCATTTCTGGAATTAGCATGTATGCGAGTCAATATTGGTTTTAGTCTGTTGTAAATAAAAGGCATGTTTGTTACTTTAGAGGCTCCATCATCTTCTTTGAGATAGTATCTGTCCTCACCTTTCGCGACATGGTGCATCGGCCGGGAATGAAATTGCGATTGCTTGGTCTTCTAGTGATTCGAATTGCATCTTGGATTTACCTTTCTCTCGGATTCATATTTAGTTAAGACCCTGCAAGTGAAAAGACTGCTCAAGTAGGATAGATATTATAATTATAATTTGAAGAATGGAGAACTTAAAATCGAAACGGAAAGTTCTAAGAACTGCGGTTTCCAAATTGTTTACTAGGATTGAAAACGAAATAAAGAACACTATTGTTAATAAATGTTCATTAGAAGAGAGGTTAAAGTTATTGACTATTAAAGCGACTAACTGAGTACTAACTGAGTAAATTGGATTTACAAATTGAAGAGTTGTTAGACACTGATTTATTTGAAACGGAATTCGAGGCGTCGCAGGATTACGCCGAAAGGATAAATGTCTGGCAATTCAGAGCTGAAAGAAAACTGAATGAATTGACAGGTAGTAGTGAATCTATGAATGATAATAAGCAGGTTGTCCGCCTGCCTAAATTGACTATTCCTAAATTCAATGGCCATAGTCTTTATTGGAATAGCTTTTGGAATTCCTTTAGAGTCGCGATTCACGACAATACATCTCTATCTAAAGATGAGAAATTTAACTACTTAAGATCTTATTTATCCGCAAATGCTCTGAGTGCAATTGAGGGATTTTCAATTTCTGATGAAAACTATGATTCGGTTGTAGAAATTCTGAAAAATAGATTCGGTGGCCGTGATACAGTCATACACGCTCATATGAATAAATTGCTGAATCTCGCCCCTGTGCATAGATCTGATGATATAGTCAAACTTAGACATTTATATGATACTTTGGAAATTCAGGTTCACAGCTTAAAATCCCTAGATGTGAAACCCGAGGCTTATAGTACAATTTTAAACTTTTTACTTTTTAAAATTTTCCCCCCCCCCCCCGAAATTACATTGGAATTTAATCGAAGGAACAGTGATTATTCTGACAATTATAACATCGAAAAACTGTTAGAATTTATCAGGATAAAATTGGAATGCCGGGAAAGGAATGCCTTGTTTTCTATTTCGGGTTCTAAATCACGGTTTAATTTACAACAACCCCTTATGCATCGTAATACCATGAAGTGGAACTCTACGGCTCATGGTCTAATGGCTGCTGCTGCTGCTTCGAAAGGAGAGGATAGGGTGGATAATTGTTTATTTTGTAGTGGGGATCATAAATCGTATTCGTGTAGAGTGGGAAGTGCCTACGAGAGAAAGGAGGTATTGCGTAGAAAGGGTCTATGCTTTTTTTGTCTTGGTAAATATACAAGTAGACAGTGCATCAGAAGGAGACCTTGTAATAGATGCAGGGGTCAGCATAACCAAGCTATATGCTTTAAGGTGGAGAATAGGGCTAATGTGTCACATATGGAATCGCTTGAGAATAAATCGTAAGTGGGTGGGGCGGTTGCAGAATCTCAAGTTTTGTCTACCATTTCCGAAAGAAAACCTCATTGCGTGTTGCTACAAACCTGCGATGTGAAAATTAGAAATGACACAAAGGTTGCGCGAGCCAGATTGTTGTTGGATAATGGTAGTATGCGTTCGTTTGTGGACAAGGATATAGCGTGTAAATTAAAACTGCCTGTGATCCGAAGGGAAAGTCTATCGGATTTTACATTTGGAAATGAGAGTCCTATTAAAAAGACTTTTGATGTGGTTAAGATAGAATTAGAAAATCGGTAAAAACCGGATTTCAGTGTGAAAATAGAGGCTCTCGTAACGGAGCAGATTTCGGGTTCCGATCTACCACCTTCTAATTTAAAAGCAGAAATTGTACAAAAATATCTGGAGGGTTTCCAACTTGCTGATTCGTGTTCTAAAGGGAAAGTTGCTATCTTGATTGGCGCAGATTATTATCACAGTATTGCATTGGGAGGAATAAGACGTTTGAAAGGACAACTAGTGGCTACCGAAACAATTTTCAGATGGTGCTTAATCGGAAGAAATAGTGATGTTCGTGACGTTTCTGTATCTTTAAATATAATTATTGAGGAAGATTTAATATCTGGTCTAATCAAGAAGTTTTGGGAACTAGAGATCTTGGGCATAGCCGAAAATGAATTTTCTGAGCCTACTAATGACAGTGTGCTACAAAGGTTCGGTTCGAATCGGAGACTGAATATGAAAATTCACGTTATAGGGTAAGATTACCGTGGAAATCGGATAGGAAATATATTTTAAGCAATAATAAAAAGGTTGCGGAACGAAGATTTGAGAGGCTTAGAAGACGGTTTGTCAGAAATCCGGAACTATACAAATCATACCAGGATGTTTTGTACGATTATTTGCAACAGGAAATTATCGAGTTAATACCAAACACCTGCGATACATAACAATTACTTTCTATTTGACACACAGAGAAGTGGTTCGTGATGATCGATCCTCAAGCAAATTTCGCGTGGTATTCGATGCATCTTCTCATGATGTGGGTGAAGTTTCACTTAATGATTGTTTACACATCGGACGCAATTTGTATCCGGATATTTTTGATCTTCTATTGAGATTCAGACTTTACCCGATAGCCTTTACCGTCGATATAAAACAGGCATTTCTACAAATAGAGGTTGATGAAAAGGACAGGGACGTTTCTGTTCACTGACGATCCTACTGATGGGTTCAAATCACGTCAAATTTATAGGTTTACTCGAGTGCTATTTGGGGTTAACAGCAGCCCTTTTATGTTAGCTGCGACCATCAAACATCACTTGAGGAAATATCAGGGGATCTATCCTGAAACTAGTGAGTTCTTGAACAATTGCATTTATGTTGACGACATCATTGGAGGGCACCAAAATACTGAAGATGCTTACCGTACATCCACAGAGAGTATGCATATATTTAGAGAGGCAGGTACGACACTGCACAAGTGGCAAACTAATAGTGAGGAATTACAGAAACTTTGGGTAAAGGAAGATATGGTTTCAAGGGATTCTTCGCAGGTTATTGTGCCTTCAGGTCTTCCTTTCAAGGTGTTAGGGGTGTCATGGAACAAAAGAGGACTCGTTCTATTTTGATGTGCAAAATTTGGTGACATTTCTGCCTAGTCGTGTTAATTCGAAGCGTTATCTTCTACAGGCTATTGGTCGAATATTTGATCCTGTTGGTTTCTTGGGCCCATTTGTGTTGAGGGTTAAGCTTCTGATGCAGGAAATTTGGAAACTCTCCCTTTATTGGGATGATGATCTACCAGAATGTTTAAGTTTAGCCTGGAATAGATGGTGCAATGAAGTTCCTGGATTGGGTGAGCTTAGAATTCCACGATATTTTTTCTCCAACATGTTCAATGTGGGAATAGAAAAGATGGAGTTGCAATGTTTTTCGGACGCAAGTCAGAAGGCGTATGCGACGGTAGCATACTTGAGTATACTTTTCAACGACGAAAGAATTCGAACCGTTTTTGTTGCATCTAAAACTAGAGTTGCCCCATTAAAGAAATTGACTTTACCTAGATTATAGTTAATGGGTGCGCTTTTATCAGCTAGGCTAAGCTATCGTATAATCAAAGCCTTGAATTTGAATCTTGTATGCCGTTTTTGGACTGATTGGCAAATTACTCTCTTCTGGATCAAGGGTACGGCTAATAAATTCAAGCCATTTATAAAAAATCGAATTGAGGAAATAGTTCAATTAACATCGCCGGAGGATTGGTATTTTTGTCCTGGAAAATCGAATACCTCAGACTTAGCTTCGCGAGGAGCAAGTGTATTCGAATTAAGAGATAATCCTGTCTGGTTCCAAGGCCCAGAATGGCTTAAATTGACTTCCGAATACTGGCCAATGCAAAATAATGCAATTTTGGAGGGTCTCGATGGAAAAGAACTGGAATATCGAAAGACGGTAAGTGATGTTATTCAATTTGGATGCACAGTAAATTCAGAAAAACTTGTGTTGGAGAATTACAGTAGTCTAAGAAGATTATGCAGAGTGGCTGCTTGGATAAAACGGTTCATTTCCAGAAAGGGAAATTGCCGGATAATGTATTCAGACAATGCCAAGACATTTAAGAAGAGTAACAGGGAGCTCGAGCAAATTTCTAGGATATTATTGCATGATAATTTTCATGACTTCATTTGTAATCAAAAGATTACATGGAAATTCATAGTTGAACGTGGCGCTTGGTGGGGAGGCTTCTACGAGAGAATGGTAAAATCCGTAAAGGAATGTTTGAGGAAAATCCTCGGTAGGGCCTTATTGCCATTTGAGGAATTATCTACAGTTCTGACCGAAGTGGAGACTGTGTTGAATTCTCGTCCCTTGACCTATGTTTACAATAATTTGCGAGAACCATGGATGTAAGAGTGAAAGGATGGATCACAGGAAGAATTTTTTGAAGCTTTCGCTGTAACCGCGCCGCCATCTTGGTTACACCAAGAAATGTTGCTAGTATTACGATAGCGTGTTGACTTCATTTTTTTTGGAGCGAATTTTTAAGATATTTCAACAGGATGGGGTCTTGTGTAGCCTTCAACTGCACAAACAGGTGTTCAAAGAAGATCCCATTATTAACTTTTCATAGGTAAGTCCACTTTTTATATTATTAAAACCAAATTTTTGTTTGTTGTGATTGTGGGTGAAAAGCTATGATGAATAAGTCCGTTTTGAATTGATTTGCTTGAGTTACAAAATCTAAATTTCTAAAGTAATTGTTACAAATTTGGTATTAATTGAAAATCTGGCTCAACTTCTTTATTGTTATTTGTTTTATTGAGGTCTAGAATTATTACACGCTATCATGAAATGACAAACTTTCATGACAAGTTTGCTGTGTTTTGTTTGAGCAGTTTATTTCTTGTATATTTTAAATAAATGATAAAAAAAATCTAATACATAGAAAATTCAAAATATTTTATAGATTAGTATTTCAATTATGTCTTTCTGTAAATGAAAAAGCTTTAGTAGGTAATATAGTCATGTTCTTCTTTTGCAACGTTTACATATGATACGCAACAAAATTTAATACCATAATACAACATAAAAGAAAGTTTATGAAAATTTTTAATTCAATTAATATACCAAAATTAAATTACTTGTCTTGTTTATACACATTCGTTTAAAAAAATTTACATGTGAGCATAGAAACAAATTTCCTAACAAGGTTTCTATTGAAATCTTGTCTAGCTTTCTTTATGTTTACCATTGGAAATTGCTGTATTTTTTTCCTTTTACAGCTGCATTTTGAACACAGGTTAAGCAAATATTGTATACAAATATTATTATTAAAAATTGATTATTCTCGGTGAAGTAGCAGACGCAAGAGCACATGCTTTCTGTCACGTCTGTATTTTATGCGCATGTTATTGATTTTATACAAAATTAGTTTTCGAGTTATGGACTGCATTTGGATTTAACATTTTAATGTTGTCGCTTAATTTTATAACTGATACTAATTATTGTATTGCATATAGCTTAACGTTTCTGAGTTGAAATAGTAAATAATACATAATAGTTCAGATATGAACTTTTTTATTCAAAAAGCCTTAAATTTACAACAAATTGTATGCAAAATGTAAAAGCAAGATTTTTTTTAAACAATAAAGTATACATTTTTCGTCTGAAATATTCTAAATTCCATTATATTTTAAATAGTTTCCCAAAAGATGAAACCCGCAGGCAATTATGGGTGAAAGCAGTTCGGCGTGAAAATTGGGAACCTTCAAAATTTAGTAAACTGTGCTCGAAACATTTTCCTGAAGAAACGATTGATCGAACTTCTCTTTCGTGTGTAAGACTACGAGACAATACTGTGCCTTCACTCTATGATTTTCCATCTCATCTTCAAAAGGTATTAAAAGTTTTATTATATATATTATATTAATTTTATAAGCTTATTTTTAGGTATTTATTTATTAGCTGGAGGCAGAGCGAGTATTCTGGATGCACATTTTATTACCTTTTCACTGTAAACCTAGCTCAACCTTGTTTTAATTGGTTTATGGAGTATCGACAAAGAAAATCGTGTTCACTTCCACAATTTGTAGATTTGAATATTATTACTTAAATAATATTGTTAATTTATACTTATTTCAATTTAGTTTAAGCATAGCATGAAACATAAACTTTGCATTATTTATTTAATAGTTTTTAACTAATAGCTTTAATTTCAAGAGTAGTTCGAATTTGTTTTGGCAAAGAAATAATAATTTAGATTTTTACATTTAAAATTTTTTCTAGTAAATAATTTAAATATATAAATTTGGTTTTAGGAACAAATGAACGCTTTGACATTTTTGATCTAATGAACATATGAAGTTATAACTTATTTTATTTTTTAAGATTTGTATCTAAAGAGCTAACTAAATGGGAAAGTTGAATGAAGTTCACACCATTTTATTTTTTATTAATTTCATAACAGGTTTTAGACAATGTTTATGAAGCCTATTCACAATTTATCAAAGTTATGCTTTATAATAATAGAATATTTTCAGTAATTTTTCAATTTGTTGCATTTTGTTAATTTTTACAACAATTTATCAACTTTTCCGACAAAAAAAAATTAACGTTTGGCTTCATGCTGAGAATTCGTACAAAAAATATTCCACTAAATTTTTAAACTAGAAGGTTTGGAGCTAGATCGGAGGGGATTTAATGTTTTTTGTTTTTCCAAAATAAGTAATTGTTCTTTACATTTTTTACGTGGTAAAATTGAGGGAGTTGCCAACCCGAGCAGTCTTCGAACCAGCCCATTCCAAGATAGTACAGCAGGCAACAACTGGAGTAGAGTCAGCTGCAACTGAATTAGAAGTACTCGGTTGTTCATCGGAGTCCCCTACCAAAGCAGCATACAAGCGCAAAGTGGCCGAACTTGGGGATATTATTGAGAAAAAAAAATAAAAAACTTAAAGTTTTACAACAAAAAGTTCGTCGTTATGAAAAAAAGTTAAATCTGTCAGAATTACTTGCGCATCTGAAAAAGATTTTTTAGATGACGATGCTTTGCATGTGCTGTCAACTGTGACATCTGTTAATAAGGAGTTTATAAGTCGCCAGTTAGCAACTGTCACTAAATTGCCTTTGCCTCAAAACTATTCAGCAGAGTTGCGGTCATTCGCTTTGACCTTAAACTTTTACTCGCCGAGGGCATACGAGTATGTTCTGTCTACTTTTGGATTAGCTCTCCCTCATCACAAAACTTTAAGTCGCTGGTACCAACACATAGATGCAGCACCAGGTTTCACGAAAGAAGCAATTGATGCTTTAGCATTAAAGATTAGAAATTCACCTAATCCCTTGTTTTTTTCATTGATAATGGATGAGATGTCCATCCGCCAGCAAGCAGAATTTGATGGTAAAGAAGTTCATGGCCTAATAAACTTAGGATTCGATGAAACTGATGATGATAGCCTGCCATTGGCTAAGGAAGCATTTGTTCTGCTTTTAGTGTGCATAAACAGTCATTGGAAATTACCAATTGGTTATTTTTTGTCAAATGGATTAAGTTCCACCCAAAAACAGACGCTCATAAAACATTGTTTATCTCTGTTGCATCAAAATAACGTGAAGGTAGTTTCGTTAACTTTTGATGGCCTCTCAAATAATTTTTCAATGGCCAAACAACTTGGATGTAATTTTGATGATGTGAATTCATTGAAAACTTGCTTTCCTCATCCTAGCGATTCGAATCAAGAAATTGCAGTTTTTCCAGATCCGCCACATATGTTAAAACTTGTACGAAACACATTTGGAGAGAAAAGGTGTCTTTTCTCTTCAGAAATAATTGACTGGAAATATGTGGAAGCCCTGCACAAATTGCAAGAAAGTGAATGTGTTCACTTGGGCAATAAGTTGAGGGGAGGACATATAAAGTTTTCAAAACAAAAGATGAAAGTAAAACTGGCTGCACAATTATTTAGTTCAAGTGTTGCTGATGCCATTGACTATTGCCACAACAAACTTAAATTGCAGGATTTTATAGGGAGTGAAGCAACAGTTGAATTTTTAAGACTGATTAATACTCTGTTTGACGTTTTAAATTCTAGGTCCATTCGACAGCATGGATACAAAAAAGCAGTTTCCAAGCAAAATGCTGATTTGTATTTACAATTCATGCATAAAGCAAAAGCGTATATACTTTCACTTAAGGAAAGCCGTGGTGGTCTCCCAATTTTGGAATCGAGGAGAAAAACTGACTTCCTAGGCTTTCTTATATGCATAAAAAGTTTTGAAGCTATTGTAGCAAGGATGATTTCTTCCGAACGTCCTGATCTTATCTACTTTCCATTGTGCAAGGTAAGTCAAGACCATGTTGAATTGTTGTTTTCCGCTGTTCGGTTTCACGGAGGAAGCAACGATAATCCCACTGCACGTCAGTTTCGTTCTGCGTATCGGAAATTGCTTGTAAATGCTGAGATTAAATGTACTGCATCCGGAAACTGTATTCCACTAACAGATGTAAAAATTTTAACAGTTTCTAGCTCTGTTTCATCTAAAACAGTGATAAACGTAACTACGCAGTGCACATCTATGGTGGAACATGAATCTTCAGTCGATGAGCAACCAACAGAAATGGCTCTACCATGTGTTTTTTAAGTGAATGCACAAACGATATTGTTTATTACATTGCAGGTTTTATTGTAAAAAAGTTAAGTGTCTCATTGAAGTGCTCTTCATGTATCTCTGCGCTTTATCCAGAAAATATTCCAACATCCTTATCATTAGTCTCGTACAAATCAGAAGGAAAGCTTATACATCCGTCAAATGATGTTTTTAGCATTTGTAAAGAATGTGAAATTGTTTTTCGACAACACATTATAAAAAATGAATCTGAAAATTCAAAATTAATTATTATGCGTAAAGCACCTGAAGTCCTGAATAGGATTCAATCACGAAGTTATTTTTCAATATTGAATCAGCATCAATTTGATACTGAGCCAACAGAAAATCATCTTGTTCACCTTATGCGCTGCGTAATATTTCAATATTTTAAAGTTCGTTTGTCATATTACTGCAAAAACCTTGCTATAAATAAGGAATCTGTTCGTCAGTTTTACAAACATATTGTAAATTTTAAAGGCCAGTAATCATTACTCTATAATAATCTGGACGAGTATTTTGATATGTATATTAATAAAATTTTTGAACATTCTTTTAAGTGTCGCTATATTCATTTCAATGAAACTAAAATATAAATTATATAATTAGTTGAATATTGATTTAATAAAGTAATCTTTTTTCGTTTGTTTTAAGTAAATGGTTGTTTTATAATATGTATAAATATATACATTTTTCTTTCAAAAAGGTTTTGAAAAACCTTGGTTCGCATAGTTTTAAAAATCTAAAGCTTAAAATAAAACAAAATTCCTACCTTGGGCTGAAATTTTAAATTTCTTGGATAGAAAAGAATGTCTTAAAAATATGTTATGAATTTAATGTTTATTTTGTTTTAAATAAAGGTACTTTAATAATATAATATGCAGATTTTCATTTTAAACCTTACCTTTGTATCATAACTTTTATTTTTGCAAATATTATTTATCTATTTAAAACTTAATTTGTTAAAAAAAAAATAACAAAACTTGTATAAGAATATAGCTCCATAATTTCTACTTAAGAAATTTGTGATATTCTTTGGAAATCTAAAGCTTTTATAATATAAAAAAGTAAGGATCTTCATTTTAGGAGGGTTTTTTTTAAACCTTAACTTTTGTTTCAACAAATATTTATCTTTTTAAAACTTTTATGTGCAATTTATTTTTATAAATAACAAAAATTTTCATGTACTATAAGGATCTAGCTCCGTAGTTTGAACCAAAGAAATTTCTGTTATTCTTTGGAAATCTAAAGCTTAAAATAAAACAAAATTGTATTGGGCTGTATTTTTAAATTTCCGGGATAGAAAATAAATATTTATATAGTCTTATATTTATTATCAATTTAAGGGAGAAGAGTAAAACAGGGAAAATTTTCACCCATACTACCCTGAGTCATTCCTTCTCATGGTGTATCCAACATGGCCGCCACTCCCTGACAGTTACTTCAATTGCGACAGTGCTGGGAGATATACCATGTTCCCTTCTTTTATTCATACCTCCATGGCGAGAACCGTTGCCTTTGCAGCCGGTACAGTTCTTAAACTTCGCTAGATCGGACTCAACTTTGCCGGTAAACTTTAAAGAAATTATTGCCGCTGGTTCAAGTAGACCTTCTCTAATCAAAAGGAAAAAATATCAAGATTTGCTGGTAAAACAACTTTGGTTTAAGTGGAAGAAACAATATATAATGGATCTACGAAATGCTCATGAACTGAAGAACCCCAATCCATAGCAGAATATAAGGATTGATGATGTCGTTCTCATCGAGGGTGACAATAAGAGTAAACTTTTGTGGAGGCTTGGACGGGTGATTTAGGTTTTCCCAGGCCGTGACGGTGGAATTCGATCCTGCTTACTGAAGACTTCAGATGGGACTTTGAAGCGACCAGTACAATTGTTATATTCTTTGGAACTTTAAAATTTGCAAATTTCTTTTACCATAATTTTAACTTTTTATTAATCGATTTTTCTTAATAATTTAGTTCATTGATATAAGTGTTACTAATATGAGAGTTGTTCATGTGTGTTTTATTGTAATTTAAATTAATCATTGAATTGTGCTTAGACGAAATGCATTTTTTGTATTGTGGTTTTTGTATTCTGTTCTAATGAAATCTTACGATTTCAGGTGGGGAGTGTGTGGAAAGTATTTGATATTGTAGATGGCGCTCCTGCTGTTCCAGCTGACGTCGGTGGCGATGTTGCATATATTTGGATGCTTCCCAGCACCACTAACTTCGGCATTCTTGCTTGGTTGCTCGCTCGCACCTGCTCACGCCAGTAGTTTCGCCACGGATTTCACCTCAGACTTCAGTGGATCCAGTTGTTCATTTCTGGAATTAGCATGTATGCGAGTCAATATTGGTTTTAGTCTGTTGTAAATAAAAGGCATGTTTACTTTGGAGGCTCCATCATCTTTGAGATAGTATCTGTCCTCACCTTCCGCGACAGGCACTTATTGTGAACAAACTTTGCCATAACTAAGCTTTTTGTGGATGATGTGATGCACAGTTCCTTTGCTTATCGACAGTTCAACAGCAATTTTACTTGTGGTGATCCGACGATTCTGCCGTATGAGCTCACTCACAGCCGAAACCGTGGCACTGTTTCTCACAGCGTGCGTCTGCCCAGGGCGTGGCAAGTCCTTGCTGTTTACGCGTCCCGCCTCATAACGCTGACACCACCGGAATATGGTGCACCGTGCGAGACACTGCTTTCCGTACACCTCTTTCATCCTGTGATAAATTTGTGAAGCGTTCTGCCCTTCTGTGCGAAGAAATTGGATAACTGCTCTTTGTGCTGATCTGGAGGAATTCACCATGCAACGAACTGCGGAAGCAACTCTCCAGAAATGAGGATATTGATGCGAAGCCGTTAACTACGCAGGTGCAACTGGGAATGCCACCACGCCATCTATCGGCTAGCACATTAACCTACTGGGATTTGATACAACTAAGGTCTCCTTTTTATTTGGGCACACCTTAATATGATAAGACCAGGTGGAAAAAACGGATTATAAGTGTTTAATGTGTCATACGCTATTTTAGGAGCTCAATTGTCAATCGAAAAACCACATTGCTCGGAGAATTAACCAAACATTATCACTGTACCGTGCCAATAGCCGTGTGCTCTTTCCGTATGCTTTCACAGAGCACCAAGAGTCAATACTCTACTGCATTTGGTATATCAAAAGTATTTTACCGAATTTCCTGGATAATCCAAATTCCCCGGAATCCGAACAGAGGTCAGCCCCAATTCCCGGGGATCTACTGCATAAAAATAAAGAAACGCCAAAATGATGCATCGTCTAAAATGGTACCTGAGAGAGCCATTTGAGTGCGAAGGGTGAAAGCTACGTGCAAGACATTTAAAATATCTGCTAGATAATCATAAGCTGTTTCAGACTATTAAACTTGCTTTTATATCGCCAGTTTTGTATTTTGTGTCGATAAGAGTTTTCAGTAGTAACACTCAATAAAGCTATGTCTTTTTACTGACCTCCATTGAACGAAAACATAATCTTCCTCTAACTATTCCTTATGATTCGTATTTCCCACACAGTGCCCACACAGGCACAGCAAATGTAGCGTGTGACGAAACGGCTTTTGCATGCGGCACGTCACACTTCCGATTCTTCAACTGCGGCTTCTCTAAGAAAGAAAAGAAAAAAAAAACATTCTTTGGAAGAAAAACCGTTCTATATTTTGGATATAAAACTTCCCATTCTGCGTTCGCGGACAAACATTTCGATTTCAAATATAAGTGAGTGCCGGCAATTTGCTTTTAATTGGCCCATCAAACCTTTATGGTCGAACGCACTCCCAAAGTTATTAAAGGACGTTCAGGCTCGTAAAGCAAGGGGCTAAGAGCCCCGCAAGTCCCTCTCTCTCCTATTAGAGACATCTAAAATATGAGAGCATAATTCATGCATTTTAAAGCAGAATCGCATAGTCGCTTTATCAGAACCTCTCCACCCCCCAATGGGGTCCTCCTCGGTCCTTTTTAAAGTCCTATCATAAGGAAACGCGAAAATCGTATCTCTAAAAAGTAATAAAATCTTTATTCGAAGTGCTTTTAATGCGTTCTTTGTTCCACATGTCATTTTGCGTACGGTGAAGTCTTTTGACTTTTTTTATTGCTCGCGGAATTGCGCATAAGAGCTGCTTTTGCATGTAAGAAATAACGCTGCCCGAGTTAGTTAGTGAATTTAAGATGCTTATACTTGTATGATTAAGATGCTTATTTGAACTGTAATGAATAAATTGACTCATTATTATCTTATTATGCCTAACCCTATTTGCATCATTGGTACTTTTCTTTATAAATCAAAATTTGTAAGGTTCTAAGAGAAGCATTTAGTTTTTGTTCATGTTCCAATCTAACAATATGTTTTGCATTGCACTACTAAGACAGAGAACGTTTCGGTCAAATAATTCGTAGAACATCAAAAAATGAGTATTAAATATGTAAAGTGTTTCCTAACTTATAAGATTTGTTTTTCTAAAAATAGGTAGTTTACTATGTATTTTTCAATCCTTGTGCATTGTCATAAGTTGCTGATTCAAGTATGAATACATGTGCTAGTTCATTAGGTCTATCTACTTGCTTAACCCTTAAAAGCTCGATTTTTTAAAAAAATGATTTAAAATGATTTCTGACTTTCATTTTTTGAATAAAACATGGAAAAAATACTTTAAAAAATCCTATTTTGTTTTAAGTATGGTTTATGGCTAAAACACAGTTTGCTACCAACTGACAAGACTGGACTTTAGTTCAGAAAAAAATTTCCTCGATAAAATTTTATAAATAAACAGAGTTGAATTTTAATAATACAGTTAAGGAATTTTCTTCGACATTTTAGAACAAAATAGGGTATTCTCAAGCGTACAAACTGAGCAAAACACACGCAGTCTCATGTTAAAAACACCAATTTAACCTTTGGCACATGATGGCGCATGGCATTAAATGTTTTGAAATATGATGAAAAATATCATGAATGGGTTTAGTGTATTGTCTAGACATAGAATCTAAATTTTTTTTTTATTAATTTACTTCATTCCGAGGGGGAGTCGTCCCCCTTTGGGTTCACCCCTCTCATATGATTCAGCCACCCTCTTATATACAGCCACCTTGATACACTCTATAAATATTGTTGAACCTTACAGAAAATCATAAATTAAAACTTCAAGAATATTGGTGGAAAATTTTCGAGTTAATTTGCTGGAATGGTAAACGTACAAAACTGAAAAAAATTCTTTTCTCTGAGTTAAGTTATTTCCCCAAACTTTATCTCTAATAATTCCTATTCCGAAACGAAATTTCATAAAGCTGCTATATACATCCTAAAAGAAGTACTATTTACCCTATTCTAAATCTATTATTTTCCATTTATAGTTGAATTTAACGGTTGAGAAGCGAGTTAAATTAGGTACGTCATTAGCTGGTAGACTGCGCCGCAAAGGGTTAATTCTAATTTTTTTATCAGCACTCAGGCTCCATCTGTTTGTTTTAAATTGATTTAATAAAATTTTCAGTATGTATTCTTTTGGACATAACAGGCATTAGAGCTTCAGTAATATTCTCAAGATAGAAGACAAAATTGGGTATGTTGCTTAAAGGAAACACTGGGCATGTAAGGATTAATACGTAATGAATTAGCATTCGTTTACGTTTTCCTAGGAAAGAAATGCTTTCACTTGAGGAGGAGAAATATGAAAGTAGAACAAGCTACCACATGAAGTAT
The DNA here is from genome assembly GCA_013235015.1 of Araneus ventricosus. NCBI lineage: Eukaryota > Metazoa > Arthropoda > Arachnida > Araneae > Araneidae > Araneus > Araneus ventricosus. Next base: position 296,167 of record BGPR01000142.1, on the reverse strand, counting down.
TATTTTGCCATGCGAAAACAAAAGTGGAAATACAAATTATTTGCCGTCTCTGGCATTTCGAGTTTGTTTATTTCGGTGCAGCTATTAGTTCTTTTCAGTATTTGTTATAAACTTGGATGTGTGCTGGACATGAAAATGATGCAAAAATCGCTTTTCCGAAGATCCTGATCTCTAACAACGTAACAGCATCCTCATTTCTCTAGCTGGAGACATTTTATAAAGTTGTCTCTATAATTTGATAATTGCGACACGTGATAATAAAACACAAAGACAAAACTTAATATACATTCTCAGGGGATAGAAAGGAAAATCCTGTAAATTTTCAAAAAATGTCGAAGGAAAAATTAAGAAACGTTGAAGGAATTGGGAAAGGTTGTAGATACATATAATGCCTTCTGCAGGGACAACAAATTGGCTAATACTTTTGCTTTCTTCTTTTTTGGCATCGACTGCCATGACCGTGGTAGACGGGTATAATAACCTGAGAGAATGTTCTCGCCTCAACTTTCTCGTACAACGCAATATGGCTAGTTTTGTCTTAACACATTCATCGCTATGGGCGAATTAGATGCAAGCTCCAAGAAAGACAAAAAGTAACCGGGCTCGCTCTAGACAATTCATAAATCAAAAGAGAAAGAGGGGGAAGTATTCTGCGGACATCTATTCACATGTTTAACTTCATAAATTTGTTATGCAAGTCAAATTCTAGTGCGCAGCGAAGTTTCCTGAAGGACGAGATATCTCGTCCGTAACGATGAATATGTTAAGCTTCGTAGAAAATGGAGGAGGCATTTTTCACCTCTTATCTTGACCGAATAGACCTAAAGCTTGACGCAGATGTAAAATTTTGTTGGTAAAGCCATGTGCCAAATCTCATCCATTTAGTAGTTGGGTGCGTTATAGAATTATCGTGTTCACATGCATACGGATGGACAGACAGAGCGATTACTTGTTGATGGATTTCTTCCAAAATTCGATAACGATCTACAATATTGGTGACCGCGTGACAAATTTCTGTCGGTAGTTGTTTCAGTTTTTGAGTAATCGTGTTCGCAGACAGATAGACAAACAGGAATTCCAAAAATGATCATTTGAATTCAGAGAGGCTAAATGCCTGGAAATTCATTCAAATCTCGAAGTAGAATTTTTTGATGAGTACAATAAACTCTTATTGTACGCTTCGTGTATGAGAAAGAAGGAAAATAGAGGAAAAGGAATTCCATGTCCCATAATAATCAGGCAAGAGATATATGAGTATGAGGGAAGTGACTAGGGTTTCTTTCCTGGGAAATCGTAAGATTTTCATACTTGTTGTATTCCCGGGAATTCTATTTGGTTCCCGGAAATTCCCGGGAACAAATTCGCAGATACACAAAATTATAAACTGTAATAAAATTAAATGACTACATGTCTTTAAAAAACTGTTATTTTTACCGGAACATTAATTGATATGAAAGAACAATAAATTTTGGCTAATGTAGATTTTGAAACTCTGATTACAATCGTAGCAGACTCGTAGCCAGTAGAAATAGGCCTAGAAAAACTATGCATTCGAAACGTGACTTTGCTAACTGCCGAAGGAGAATTTGCTTTCATTATTGGAGATATGAGCCAACAAAACTCAGAATTTTCTAAATATATCGATGTTCTCTGGTCTAAAGAATTAGTGAGACACGCAATGTTAGTTTAGTTGGATTAATGTCATATCTGAATTTTGGGAGAAAGTATGATGCTGCTGCAGTTACTGTTAACCTTTCACGTTTACCAAATAAAAACTCTTTGATTCAACCATCTAAAATAATTATGTCAAGACGTTTTTGCGGGGAAGACGATTCACTGTCCAAGTCTTCGCACTCAGAGTAAGACAGCACGGAAACTTTGGAAGAGAAATCTGAAACGTTATACGAAAAATTAGAAAAAGTGATCCACTCAAAGACAAAGGTACAACGTTGTTCAACTAGCAAGAGCTCTAGCTTGAGCAAGATAGTGAAGTAAGAATTGCAGTTATTTGACTCAACAGAAAATCGATCAACAAATATCATAAAACTGGGTGAGGTTTTGGAAACAATTCCTTCAACCTCAGCTGAAGCTGAGAGAGAATTTTCTGTTGCCGGGTTGTTCATAACAAAGCTAAGAACTAAGCTGAGAGATAAAAGCATAGATTACTTGTTTTCTTAAATCATACTTTAAAAATGAATAAATAATATATTTTATTTGTATATTTGTAGCTCAATACATGAAGGAGTATAAATTTTAGAATTTATGAATAGCCTTATTTTGTGTAATTATTATTGATATCAATAAAAAATAACTCAATTTTAGATTTTTTCAAATTTTTATGCATTCCCAGGAATGACTTTTGTGTTCCCGGGATTTCCCGGAAGTTCCCGGGAAGGAAAAAAAAGGGGAGGGGAATCATAAACCCTAGTAGTGACTTATTGGATAGTATAACTAACAGATACAAAATTAAAATTAGATCTCAGTAATGCTATATGGGATTATTTCATCATTTGCTTCGAATAATCGTCTTAACTCTTATATCATTGCCGTAATCAATAAATGAAAGGAACTATCTTCGTTTCATTTAAAGAATTAGTTCTGTTTACACACAGCATGACTGCCAATAACAAATCAGACTAGCGACAACTTTACCAACCTGTTGCGCTCCATCCCAGCATCGATCACCAAATCCGCGAGAATCCCGTAGATATCCACCACTGACTCAGGAACGATCCCTCGTCCAGAATTTATTGGGAGGGGAAGGGGGAGGCCCATCAACTTCCACAAACGCCTCCATCCTCTCCAAGAAATTGGAACCCTCGCGGGTGTGGAAGGGGGACGAGAAAGAAAAGATCGTTTCTGGAAGTCGATTGCGAAATTCACTCGACTCTTCGACATGATCGGAGATTGTGGGACTAATTTATCGCCCCTTTTCCGACGGATCATGATCGATTCGGCGACCGTATCGCCGCTCCTCACCTTTGCTTATCGACAAAGTGATTATTGACGCACACCGGAACGATGGAGGGGTTTCGTTTACCCGTTTACAGCGTGGAGGGACTGTCTTCCAGCGGGGATGCTGAAGGGTCTGAAGAGACTCTTTGAACGGCTTCTCCCCAAGATAACTCCGCTACTTACATTGGTTATTTCGTTAACGCCGGATATATTCTGCTTAAACTTGCTTTATAAGTTGCTGATGAATAACTTTTATATTGTATTTAGATGAAACCTAGAGCGTCTCCTTAACCTTTATTTTATGGATGGTACAGATATTGCACCAATACAATTTGTTTCCTCTACAAATGTCATGCCACGACACCGTTAAGATTTCCCTCTCTTCAAGAGACTAATTTATCTACCAACTTGATCATCCAGTCGATAATTGTATTATGCTTTCTTTTTGTATCACTCTACGTGTGAAGGTTAAATTTAGGGTGGTGGTGATTCTAATCACGCTTGGCTAAGTGTGCCATATCTAGCCAAGTCCTTGAGACAAGGACCCCCACCATAACTTATTTCTCTTTCTTGTAGCTAGAAATTTTATTCATTCCATTTAAAATTTTAACGCGTTTTCTTTGTCCGTCAAGGTTTTAATCTGTTATTTCACCATGTTTTATGTTATTTCAAATTAAGCGAATTCTTATCTTTATCCAACCAAAAAATATTTCAGGAACTTACCATAGATTTGGCACAGCATGTCCTCCCTTGGACCTTGTGCCAAAGAACTTGAAACTTACCTTAAGCCAAGGGGCTCGTGATAAGAGGGAAGTGTAGACAAAGAAATCCTGGAGAACCTGTGTAGTATCTGTACCTATGTAATCTGACTTAGAGCCTATATATGGGGGTAGATTGTCTTCATGGAGGATTTAGAGGAGAAACTGACACGCAATTGTGTTTCGTTTAAAGTGAAACCAGAAAAACCTCTAGAAGCCAGCTCGGCTGTCAAGAAGAAATTCATTGCTGAAGCGCACATCAGTCTACCATTTTCTTGCTCCCCCGGAGGGGGCGAGTGAGTGAGTGAGTTTCGGTTTTATGGCGCAAGGGCCAGACTTGGCCATGCTGCGCCAAACATATGGTAAGACGTACAGGCAAATGATAATATGTAAAAGATTCTTAAAAACGAAATACGCTATTGTAAAATAATGTGGAGAAGAATCTTTGTTCTTAAAACAAGGTTAAAGGGAACGATATAAAATTCGTAATGTCTAAATAAAATGATAAAATGTAATTATTTTCAGAAAGATAAAAGTGTTTGGATGGGGGTGTTCCCCAACTAAATCACAAATATTTGGAGATGATGTATTAAAAAAGTGCAATCTATGGTGATTCAAAAGAGGACATTCGGTTAAAATATGAATGACTGTAAAATCGATATGGCATGTATTGCATCTTGGAACCCGTTCACGAAACAAAAGACCCGGAGGGGGTACCACGAGTTCACGGATAAGTGCCCCCTGGATAAGTAAGCGGGCATTCGCTTCTCCTGGGGGTATAGTAACGGAAGGGCTCTGGATCCCTCATCCAATGATAGTACGTACCTCCTTCAGGAAGGGTCGGGTCGTGACCTGCTGATAGGCTATGAGGACTTAGACCTCAGCACTGGAGCTATTGCAGTGACTGTCATTAAGATGACTCGGATGCTTCGGCAGGGTAGGGGTAGATCCAGATTTTTTGGTTATCATTTTCCAGAATAAAGATGGGTAAGAGCACGTTCAAAGGACAGAACTCACAACCTTCTTTCTCCGATGATTCATGTTCCTTAGCCATGCCATGTTGTAACGCATTAGGCTACTGGTGGGCGGTTAGGCTTTTTATTGATAAGGGAAGGGAAGAAGGAGTAATACCAACCACGGTCGGAAGGTACCACAAATCTTTCCACCACAGACATGAAAAGTGGACAGACACTATGTTCAGCCCACCTTTAAAGAATAACAAAATACGCTCCTATATTCGTTTCTATTTTGCGGCTAAAATCTCCATTTGAAAAGGTAATTTGAAGTTTCACCTATCAGCAATTTAGAAGTAAACACAGAAGTTAAGAAAGTGATTTCCCATCTTCTAAAACTCTCTTTCGGCTGCCCAAAGGGATGTCTAGTTTTTTTCACTCGTTGGTAAGAAATGTAATCATCACTCACATGACCATACAATGGGATAAAGGGATGAAACTATTTCGAAAGTTATTAGAGCTCGTACATGTGTCCTTGGTGTGAGTGGGAAAATTCTAATGCTTTCACAGTACAACACCTGTATCAACTCTTTTGCCAGAAAAAAACTAATAAAAATTATTTTTTCCACATTTTTCCCACTTTCATTAATATACTAAAAAGCATTTTTTTATTTCAATTATTTTCTACTTTTTAGTCTTTAATGTGCAGTTCTTTGTTGTAAATATTATGGAATCTTGAACTGAGTTTTTTTTTTCACAAATTAACTACTAGGTGGGACCACTAGAATGGAATAAAAATGTAATTAAAGAGTACTGAACTTCAAAACTCTAGCAGTTAAGGATGTGAATGGAAAATCGTTTACAAAACTGCGTCTTTACAAAGATGAGACGCTTCAAGCTAAATAAATGTATGTAAGAGATTGTTCTGATGCAGCATTTGAATAGCCCGTAAGAAAGAGTTAAAAAGTTTTGCATAAAGAGTGTTTTCAAGACATTTTAAAGTTCATTGTAGGAATACTGGTTAACTTTGTAGTAGCTTGAAATTTTCTACGCATACCCATCCAAACTGCAAACCGGAGATTTTTATCGCTGGAGTCAGGGATGTGCCGTAGTGTAAAGTAAAGTAAAGTAGCTTGAAATTAGTCTGGCACCCAAAGCGTCTAGATATTAATTTTGTCTCCAATGCACAATAATCGGATTTTTCCAAGTATCTTCTTTGGTTAAGATATAATTTTTATTTTAGGCATTTCACGATTAGGTAACGAAGAGTTGCAAATGGGGCTTTTCTTAAGGTTGCGGGACCAGAGGGTTCAAGGTTCGAAACCCGATTCCACTGAAGATCCGCCGTGTATGGGGCCTGTTGCAAGCTAAATCATACGCAGTGGCCAAACTTTCTCCCGTTGGTGTGGCGTGGAAGTTTGGAGAGGGGGCGCCGGCTCAGGTTTCGTCCTCGACATCTGACCATGGTTCAAAGTTACGAGGTTCGTCCCTTAATAGTCTTCGCGTTGCTTCAAAAGGGACGTTAATATAACTAAACTAAACTTAAGGTTGCGGTTGTTCGCAATACATTAATTGTTCGGGATAACATCTAAAACACAGAAATCATGAAGAAAAACAGGACAAAATAAATCAGTTATTTAACAAGTTGTCAACTACAGCACGAATAATAAAACTACTTTTCCATTTGCTAAAACCGATTAATCAGCTGATATGCCTGTTAATTTTCACCAAAGAGGGGTAGAAGAAAGGAAAAAACCTTCTGAACCATAGTTTGCTTGCTTTTTTTAATTTACAAAATCCTAACATTCACATTAGTGAATTATTAATGGAACTTTTTTCACATTGCCCATTATCCTCAGCGTTAAAAAAACTTCCAGATTTTTTTAAGAATCGGTTTATTTATAAAATTAACCGAACCAAAAATATTTTTTTCTGCTTGTCACTTTCTCTCAATTTACTAACCCCTTTTTTCACTATCCACGAAACACGACGGTTATTTATTTTCATAAATAAAACACCATTAAAATGTTTTACACCAGTCCCGATTTTTCAGATCTTTAATGAGAGCGACGAAATATCAGATACATATTTTCTTGCTGCATTAAATTCAATTAATAAATAACGATTTCTTCCAAATTCTCCTTCTGCCACTAATTTCACAGCGAGAACGTTTTCACTTCAAATTAAATCTTAATGCAGAACCGCGGAGAGCATGAATAATGGGAAGTTTCATGCCATGTCGCCGTAGTCTTCTAATTGACGCTTCCACTAGAACTAGATTATGATTAATGAATGATTTCTCCAAATTTGATCAAGCCCATGAGAGGAAGAACCCAGAAAAAAAGAAAGGAAGTCCGCTTTTCAAATGTTCTGCGGTGATATCTATCTGGAGTGGAAAGAAAAAAGGAGAAAATGAAGAGTTGCAAATGGAGCTTTACTTAAGGTTGTGGTTGATCGTAATACATTAATAGTTCGGGCGTTAGCCACACGCCTTTTGCATTATTAAAGACAAAAAGGAATGGATTTGGAAAACTCCGTAACCGAAACCTAACACTTATTAGAGACTATCTTCTTGAGTTTTCTTGGTATTAAAGAAACAGGGGAGCAACCACAAATTGTAAGACTGGATTAAAATATTTTTATTAATCTATACTTATAAAAGTCAATGCTTGCGTTTGTGTGTGTGTTTGTGCAATGTCCAGACGAATCTATCGCACTTATAGCCATGAAATTTGGCACACAGGTAGTCATAATGGTGATTCAATGCGCCTCGAAGCCGTATTTTTAAAATTTAATCTAGAAAATTTTTTATTTAATGTTTTGTGTTGTTTTGGGTCATTTTTGGCACCTTTACGGATGTAGTATCTTTTCTAATGATCGTTGAAAAACAATCAATGCACCATCGGATAGCACAAATAATTTTCGTTCTAATAAAGTTTGTTTTGAATTTCTAACGCAATTTACTGAATTTTGAGAAATTTTTAAATAATAGTCACTTTTATGGTAATTTTTGATAAGGAGTTTTTTCAAATTCTCGCACCTGACGTTCTAACAACTATATAATTTTCATTTTTTTTCAGCTTATAACTCGAACATTTATGTCGGATTTAAAACAAGAACCGTTAAAATACCTTTATCCGTTTTTTTAAAAATTAATTGTTCCTTGATCAGTTCAAACAGTTTTTTTGCAAGCCAGCTTTCTCAGCGAGACATTCTCCGGAACAAGTTAACTTTCCCATCATGCATTGTTGCAATCTCATTGGCTGGTGCGTGACCTTCGTCGCGGCAGGTGACGTCATATACTATCGCGTTCTTCTCGGAGAAGATACATTAACTGAATGAATTCGAAAATTATTTTCGGCAGTGTCTTAAAATGTTTCTTTGTCTGGCATATTTCGCATGCTGGTTTGTCGCATTTATTAATTTTGCTTTAGATTAACGTACTCGATACTGTTTTCCTAAATTCAAATAATGCGTATCTTTTGTTTTTATTTTGTTTTCAAAACCTTTTCATGACATTTGTGGGCGGTTTTTTTTTTTTCATTTGGTTGAAGTCAAGATAGCAAGGGCAATGCCGTGCGCGTAATGCTAGTCTCTACTAATAATACAGGAACATGTGTGTTCGTATGTGTGTGTTGACGCTTTACAGGGCAGACTGCTGGGCTTAGAGCTACGAAACTTGGCACAAATATTCTGTGGAGGGTGGGAAAGTGCACCTCTGAGTCGTTTTTTGAAATTTTAATTAAAATTTCAATTATTTAAAATTAAGCTAAATTTTGGCGTTTTTCCTTAATAACTTCCGAAAATATTACAGCACAAACTTATTTTTACACCATCTGAATTATTTTATCAATGTTCAGTATGATTATATCGAAATTTTGTGGAGGCCTTCCCAATTTTGAACAACCACGTCAAATCACGGTGGCACATTCTTCGATGTATGGACAGAAATATTAGCCTGCGAAAATAAGTGAATAATTATGTTATGCTTATTCGACCAAAATTGATAGTTTTTACAATGCAGTTGGATATGAAAAGATTTACAGACATCCGCTAAACTCACACGTATTGGTTGTGTTTGTGTAACGAGATTCATCACTCCAAAAAAGTCATTTTCACTGTTCCATTTTCAATGGGGTATAGCTTTGCTCAGGTACAACTGATGCTATTGCAGTGGATGCCATTCAGTTTGCGAGTGGCTGAAACCTGTTTTTTTATATCCCAACGAATAATTCCGTTACCAACGCTCACCGAAGAATTTTGAAACTTATGGGTGATTGCTAGCACATAAGACATGCAATATTTCCTTCACTAACCTCTGGCTAAGGTCAAGTTTCTCCAATCTATCACTGCTTTCTGTACTTTTACTTCGCCGTTTTCACTTACAACTGCAGAAAGGCCTATAGTAACGTCCCAGGATAACCACCTTCTTGGAGTTCCTATATGAGTCAACACCCAGCTGGCCATCCTGCACTGAGACCACATATTGGTGCGGGTGTTGTCTTGTTATCGGCAAATAGCAAGTGGTATGTGTCTTCAAAGACATAAGGGAATTTGAAAATATTCTCAGAGGAAAATGTAAAAGAGGAGAGAAGAGGGGTGGATCTGAGGGGGGCTATCAGACATAACACCACAGAATACCCCCGAACTCGGAGCCAGGACAGCTCCCTGTCGGTTGGTTGGGTATGCGTGAAACTTTATTGAAAAAGCCAGGGCAAAAAAATTACATTTTATAGATAAGGATACAAAAAAAGAGGACATTTAGAACAAAAGAATATAATATTTAGTAATTTAACTGTTAGTTCTTTCGAGTCTTTCTGTTGTTGAATTTCAGAGGGTGGTGTCATATGTATGGAAGAAGAGATAAGATGAGTACCTAGGGTTAATTGAATCCATGGCTAGTTGTTGCCTCTATCTTTTGGAAAAAAAGAGTGTTTCGTTTTCCGCGATGAAGTGGATGAGTTTTCTAATTTTTGCACTAGAATTGTTGTTGTTCATAACTCCTTTCCACTAAAGTGGTTCTACGTCAGCTGACAGTTTTGATAGGTGGTATGAGGTTGTAAACACGCAGCTTGTAGCATAGTGTAAGGGGTTTCCCAGGTTTCGCAGCCACAGGAATCGCTGTTTCTGATGTTGAATCGTTTAAGATATGTCGGAAATGAGCCGTGGCCCGTAACGAACATTATCTCGGGCCTTTGCCATGGAGTAGGAGTTGTCTTGACTTTAGGCAAAACGTTGTGAATACTATTGCCTGTTTCTCCATTGTCCCATTCTTTTTGCTAGCGGATGATGGACTCTTTTTGTAGCAGGCTCTTGTTATGGTTTCTTGGCGCTGGGGTGTATGTGGGAATTCCCTCCTGTGTTGCCTTCTTGGCTAGTACTTCATTACCGCTGTTTCCGAAGTGAGCCCTAATCCATCCAAGTTTATTGCTTGTAAATTTCAGTAATATTTTCTGTGTTTGTTGAGCAATAGGTCTATTGGTGTCAATTGAGGCAATTGAATGGAGGAACGACTCTCTGTCTGACCATACCTTAAGGGGTGATCAGACAGTCGATGCAATAAGACTTTTGTTGAACAGAGGGAGAGAGTAGCGGGACGTGAAGTATGGAGCACGGCTTATTTGTTTGGCATGTATTAATGTCCTACCAGAGATTTTGTTTTATTAAAGAATGTCCAGTGACCCTTAGTTTCGTTTTTGGCTCTAGAATTCAACCCATCTAAAATATTAGAAATATAACACTATTTGTTTCACGAGACGATCGTCTATAACATTGTCCATGATGAAACTTGTACCATTCTTAATATCCATGTAGATTTTCCATTGTGACATCCATTGGTTACAACCATCTACACAACGTACAATGTGTAAGAGTACCTAGTAAATCACCAATGATTTTAAATCATTCAGTGATGTTTCAGATTGTGTGCATCATCAAATGCATTCCTCTGAATGGAACTTTTGGCCATAGAGTTTAGTTTGGATTCCGTTGTGAGAAATGATTGTGCTCACAGTTCCGTTTGTCTATTGCAAGGTACAGACGCATTTTTTGTCCGAATTTTTTATTCAGTCGGAAAATGGATTAGGAAACTAAGTGTAATGCAACAAAAGTTGAAAAGAAATTCATCCTAAAAATAATGCCTTTTAATAGCAGAATTACCTAAACATAAATTATATTTGCGGATTTATTGTATCCTGATTATTTATATCTGATTTTTTAAAACTATTTCTCTTATTTTGTCGCAGGATAAAATACTACTTTTATTCTAAAGAATCTTAAAAGTCATTTTCTTCATCCCTCCCACCAAAAAAAAGAAAAAAAAAAAAAAAACACCGACGTTAAGCACTCTACTGGTCTCATTTGGTATTCTGATCTAGTTTGAACTGAGGAGAGATTCTTATTCATAAGAATACTTTAGTACGAAAACTTTATACTTAAAATAACAACCTTTTTCGTGAATAACCAAAAATGAAAACTTTTTATGTCTGATGCTTTTCTTTCTCTGAAAACTCTATCCAAAATTCTTTGATTTATTTAAAAACATATTCTTCTTCATTTTTCGAAGATAGTTGCTAGGAAAGTAGTCTCTTTGCGACGAAATATTATTTTTTTTCATTTTTTTCTCATTTTATAACGAATAAAGATCTAAATTTATTTTATCTGAATTATTTCCATTTAGATATCAAGTGAATACTTTAAAATTATCACTTTGATATTTAAAATAACAGTCTAAAAGAGTACGAGGAAACTAAGCTAAGTGTTAGTTATCTTCAGAACATTCACGTCCAAGCATCAACGATATTTTTCTCTGTGTTATAGAAGATTCTTGCTTTCTTTAGAAAAATATTCTGCTTTGAAATTTAAATAATTTTAGGTAACTATACAAAATACCTTAAAACTTTGTGGGGGCTTTTAGAGAACGGAAATTCTTTTACGGCTCTTTACTTCCTCGTAAACGATGTATACAAATATTATAATCGCCAAGATTTTAATTTATTGATTTTTTTGATTCTCTAATTAATTTGATGATCCTCTACAATTTTAATGATCCTCTATCTTTCTTTAAAACCTTCTCGTATTTATAAAAATCATTTTTCAAATTATGTCTGTTCGTCTGTCCGTGTGCAGGATAACTCAGAAACAGAACTAAATAGATGGATGCAGTCTGGCATGTGGCCAGGGGGAAGTTTGTCTGTCAGTCCGTGTGCATGCCAGCCTGATGTGGCAACAATGCAATGAACTATACAGATGAAATTTGGCATATGGCAGGGAAAGGGAACTTTTTTTGCACTGAAATGCCATATTAAATTTCGGCATAAAGCCGCACGAACAGAATCTTTAGGGTTATTGTTCTATAATTATTATTATATTACAGGCAATTATATATTTCAATGCAACTTGCAAATAACTGGTAAGGTCGCATGAGAAACTCAAGAAGGCCACATGCGCCCATGGCTTGTGGTGTTCTCACCAGAATTTTAGCTCTTTATCCAATTTTAGACCTAATCCGACTATTGGTTGATTGTCGATCTGTTTATTCGTGTGCACATGAACGTGATATCTCGAAAACACAAAAAGCTCGATGAATGAAATCCGGCGTCTGATCTTGACATAAAAACTGTAGATCTCTATCGAATTTAAGATACAATAGATCAAAGGAAAGAGGCTCAATCTGCATGCCCGATTCTCTTCCCTATCGGCTATGCTAAACAGTTAAGTTCCAGGTTGTGGAAGTATAGGGAAAAGTGGGGTAAAACCGGGTAGCTAAGACTCGAAGGCCTGTTGGAGCTAAACTATTCGACATAGAGATTGTCAAATTGTATTAAAATATTCATTGGTTGATAGGGTACAATATATCATTCCTGAAAAGCCATAGTTTCATTTTTTTTATAAATGACTTTCTAATAAAAAAAAGTCAAACCACCCTGTTTTACCCCACTAGTGGAGAAAAACCGGGTACACAAGTCAACTCTATGGGTAATTAGAAAAACTATATTTTCAGAGGAAAAGTAGCAGGCATTGTTATTTTATATGACAATTTGAGAATATTTATTAGAAAATTCACATATAAAGCAGATGTCTTCTTCCTCCTCGCCACTGCAGCTTTCGTGGGCCCAGCTAAGACAGTTTCTACATTGGATCTACCCTTTGCATCTATTTAAATTGAAAAGTACATAATTAAAATCTAAACAATCAACGTTTGATGTGTTTGTATCGTTTTTAGAGGACGAATCACCAATACTGCATGGCCCGGTCTTGCGCCACTTGGACCCCGAGTGCAGAGGTTATAAAAAACGAAATATGACCACGCAATTATTAGACTAAATCCTTATTTCTTGATAGGGTATAAATCCTTACTAAATATGTAATAAGCCGGACAAAATGTTACTAAATGACACCGCAGTTATAAAAACTTTAATTAACAGTGATTAAACTGTTAACATTTAATTAAACAGTGATTATTAAGGAAGGATAATTTAAAAACAAAAGGTGAATAGAGTGTTGACGTCTTAAAACAAATACCCGGTTCTATCCTGAGTTCAGAGGTTATGAAAAACGAAATATGACCACGCAATTATTGGACTAAATCCTTACTTCTTGATAGGGTATAAAATCCTTACTAAATGTATAATAAGCTGGACTAAATAAAGTTTTTATAACTGCAAAGATTTTTAAGGAAGGATCGTTTAAAAACCAAAGATGAATAGAGAGTTGACGTCTTAAAACAAATAAGCCTTCACAGACGCAATGAATTCAAAAGCAACAACACGGCCACTCTCTATGACCATTCTTTTTTCTTGACAAGCGGAATATAATTCAAAATATGTCCACTAGAAAGAAGAACTAATAGCGCCAGAATCGGTTTTTCCCCGATCTCTCCTACGAGACAGTGGAGAGGAGAATTCTCCCGTTGGTTCTGCGAATTAAGAACCTATTCTAGGAAAGAAACCAAGTTTTATTTGAGTCTATAAATGGCGGATTACTGAATTCATATATCGCGTGAACGATGAGAGATATGCATTTAACGAAACGAAAGGACGGGATGAATAAGTAATAATATTAATAAAACTGATTACTGATTAATTTGCATTTTCTTAAAAATAGGGACACTCTTGGATATTAAATAAAAATTTGCGACAATTTAGGGATGCTTTTCCAATACGAGTTAAACTAAGTTTCTTTTTCGTATCGCATTGGGTGACCACGTTCTATGAACAACAAAAGGAGAATTCAGGTTTGCCTTAATTTGTTTTAATATTAATTTATTAAACTAATTTTTATGAAAACTAAATCTATGTGCACTTCCTTTTAATAAGATATTTTAGGTAGATTCCTTATAGAAACTCTATCTGTTGCAATTGTTCTCATGACACGACTTCCGGAAAATTTCTGCAGATCTTCATCGATCATGACCGCATTTAAAGCACAATAACGTTTCTTCAGGGGATGAAGTTAGTGTGAATTGCTAAAATATAAAAAGTTTGACATTTTCTTGCAATCAGTTACTCCGTAAGGCCTAAAACACTGATTTTCATCTCTAATGCCAAACTAAAAACGGAGAGAGAAGTTTTGAATAATTAGAACAATGGTACGATGTGATAACATTAGAGAAAAGTAAGAATAAATATTTTACGTACCAGAACGACGGATGTTGACGTGGCAGTGTTTGCGGAGGGTCACAGTACAGACTGGCGTTGAAGGGGTGTGAACACAGTATCGAGTTACAAGTTTCGCGCTTAACTTTGTTTGTTGCCGGGGGAGTGTAGTTTGTTGGGAACGATGAAGATTAAATGGAAGAGCGATAACGATTCTTTTATATTCTTTGCTTCTTATATATATATATATATATATATATATATATATATATAAAAATTTTGATTTCATTTTAACCATCGTGGGATACGTTGTAAGGATAGTGAAAATCTCGGTCGAGTTCGTAGATGGGTTATCCAGCTTAAAGGGGGTGGAAATGTTGTGTGTGTGGGGTGAAATTAACATTTCTCTCTAATTCCTTCCCAATTGAAAATATAAAGAAAATTCAAATTAGGCGAATTATCGCCTTATCATAACGAACGATTTTTGTATTTCAAGTTTTTTAATAGTTGCGATTGCTTAGAAGTTATGAACTCAAATGTGATCCTCCCCTAATTTAAAATTGCTTTTAACCTATGCATGTTACACCTTGTTTAAACACTCTCGTCATTTGCTGTCTCTTCCACCCTCTTTCATTCTTGCAGCTCCAACCATAATAAAAATAGAGGACGAAATGTTCTTTTCCCTATATCTCCAAACAAAAGCAATCTAACTTTGCTTTCCGGCTTGCCGACTGGGACTTTTTTATTTATAAAAGTCGGGATATCAAATTCTGACGCTTTTTCAGTCTGGAACAAACCGTGAAAATCCTGGTCCGTGAAAGGCACGTCACTTTAGTAACAACCACAAAGAATTACTCCTCCCTGCCGTGGCGCCCGTAATGAACTGGATGACCCGGCCGTCGCGAATAGAAAATTAGGGCTCTGCGACCGACGATCCCTCAGACAGAGGTATGACCCACCATCGGCGCTGGGCCCTTAAGAGCAACACCTTCATTATTGTACCCACCTGGGAAGAAAGAACCTGTTTACTTAAGCTGGACCTTCACGATCACTTCATGCCTCGTAAATGGCATGGTAGCCCTCCACACCATTCCAATTTTCAGCCCATCCATTTAGGGAGGTCGTTCACGATTCGTTCTTCGTTAATAGCCAACCCATCCCCTAGAGCACGCGTCTCTGCAACGGACGTATTTCAGTTTCATGGCCCAAAACTCCAAATGGATTTCAAGCACAGATGGATTTCCAAACTTTTACATATTCTCATTGGGTTTTCGCTGTGACGACTGGTTTCGAGCGACGTGACCAAATTTGCATGGTCTGGAGAGTCCGTGAATGTCCGGCTTTATCTGACAACTTCTCACCCCTACTTGAAGTGATCCCGCTTGGAGTCACTTCAGTAATAAAAACTTTGCTGCGATATAAATTATCTGAAGTTACAAATTTCATTGGTAGGCACACGAAACTCAGCAAAGGTACCTAGAATTGGTGCAGTTAATATCTATATGATAAGTTATGTACCAGACACTACAAACTCGAGAGCCCCTGGCTTACGTAGTTCTTCTTTCACTGCCATATCCAGCCATTTCGCGCTCAGTATCCAAAAATGCGAAGGAAGTTCCCTCATTCACCTTTCCGGCAAGTTTAGCTCCCCGCTGGTAATAG
Organism: Araneus ventricosus; assembly: GCA_013235015.1. Lineage (NCBI taxonomy): Eukaryota > Metazoa > Arthropoda > Arachnida > Araneae > Araneidae > Araneus > Araneus ventricosus. The sequence continues at coordinate 280,243 of BGPR01000142.1, read as the reverse complement.
TAGGTGTAATTTGGAGAAAAGTGGAGATTATGTAAATGCCGGGGATTCCGCGTTGATGAATGAATCGGGCGTCACCCGAATGTCAACTTATTCATTATTGATAGAAGGGCAAGAAGAGATTGAAATTCCGTTTCCAGGAATGATATCTGGGTGTCCGTACTTCAGGGGAACTTCCTAAAACTAACGGACGTCGAGAAGGATCGTGTGATGGCCGAACATTCTAATTAGTTTTCCACACTCTGTTTAGTTTGATATTGGACATAACATAGATTGGAGAGAGACGTATGGTTTTCAAGAATATTGTTTTATGGCATAGTATTAAAATTAATTCTCAGTGCTTCAAATTTGTTTCGGGACGTTTATTTTCAAGTTTTTTTCCCCAAACATGGAATAATTTTATTGCGCAATATTCCAACTAGTTGTCAATGTTTGGTTGCTGATATTAATAACAAAGACGATTACCTTCAAGGCGCCTGTTTCCAATTTCTTTAAAGAATAGTAAGATTTTATGGTACAATATTCCAGTTAATTGCCTATTGCTGCGTTTGATATAAGTAGATTTGGCGTAGACATGGTTTCTTTTCAAGTTTTATTTCAAGAATGATATTATTTAATGACAACATGCCAATTAGTTTCCCAAACTTGGCTTCTTTTTGTGTTGAACATGACTTAGAAGTGGAGGAAACGTATTTTTCGATATGATTTTGACGTGAAAAAGTCTTTCCGCTCGTTACACTGATAATCGATCGAACTTTCTCGTGTGACAAAATACCGTCAGATTTGATTCGCTAATAACTACAGACTAATAATGCAAAAAGAATGGTTGACCCCACAACGGATAGATCATATCTGTAAGAGTCTATCTCATAGTATTTGTTTTGCCTGTGACATCATCGTACCAGTGTAGGAGCATGCGCGTGATTGTTATGAACTAGCTTTATGTAAGGTTGTAAATAAGTACAGCGTGGAAACGCGTTTAGCTAGGAGGTTGATTCTCGTGTCATTTTAAAGAACTTGAGGAGTATTATTAGGACCTAAAGTTAGGCAATAAAATTTTTTATCAGAATATAAGTAAAAATCTGTATTAAATTTCAAACTCCGCATGTTTTTTTGATTATAACATGCAGAGTTTTCTTTCGAATTGTACGAAACTTACAGAATACTTGACAATACTTAAAAGAAACATTGTATTAATTCAAAAATTTGAATATTACAGGAAATATGAGCATTTGTATTAAATAATGTTTTACTGCGCATATGCGAAATGTAGTTCTATATGAAAAAAACGTCCGAGGCGTCATCAAAAGCTACTCTAAATAAAACATAAGAAAGGCCCAGTTCGGGTCCGCGCCGTAGAGTTTTCGTGAAAACGTCGGGATAAAATCGTAAAACAAGTGTTTCGTATTAATATGTAATTTAATTATCAATTTCTTGAATACGATATTTACACAGAGTAGTATAATGGCTACAGAATGGATAAATCACAAGTTTATCGCATGTAGCAAGGGTCTGTGATAGTTTGTGTTTTATCTATTCTCTAACCCTTATACTACTCTGTGTAAATATTGTATTCAAGAGATTGATGATTAAATTACGTTTTAATACGAAACAATTGTTTTATGGTTTTATCACGGCGTTTTCAAGAAAAATACGGCGCGGACCCAAACTGCGCCTTTCTTATGTTTTTTTTCGAGTTTTTACTACGAATGATAAATGAATATCCATCTGACAAGTAACTTGCATGAAATTATCTGGAGTAGAGTGGGTTGGTGAATATTGTTTTATACCTCAATATTCCAAATATTTTTATACAATTGTCTTCTGTTTATCATTAGACTACTATTTATATTCACTTAATTAGAGCGATTTTTCATTATTTATGTTATTAAGTCAGCTTTGCAGGTTTAGCCACGCACGATCAAACACAAACATGAGATGTATTTGAGGGGCGTTATTGGAATGTGTGGGAATACGTGTCCCATCGGTCTTATAGGTAAGAATAAACTGAATAAGAAAAGTATTAGAGAGTAATAATTCATTTAGAAAACAGTATACAAACTGAACATGTAAATTAAGTTTATCATGTTATTTATGGATAGGTAGCACAGCATTATTCGTCCAGTCTTGTCTGTTGGTACACCCTTCAATGTACATCTCACCAATGTGAGTTATGTTGACTCTGAAACTCGGTTAGATTTTAAGGACACTTGTATTTCTTTGGATTTCCTAGCGACTAACGAAGATCTAATTAAAAGTCAAAATACAACACCGTCACATACTCCAGCCTAGAAATAGATACTTCCAAAGATTCATCTCCCGGATCCAGAAATTCTATGACTACCCAGTTGAGCAGCAGAGCACACTAGGCTAAGAACAGCAACCAACCACCACCAAATCTTCCGTAATTCATTCGAAAAATCCACCCTTCACATCACTGCCAACCCTGGAGTAACAATTCTACCGATCCCTAAGTATAAATAACAAGACGGAGCAAAAAATCAGTCCCACGATTTTTAGGATGGTTGCGACGATAATCATCAATATAACCGGTTGTAATACATCATCAATTTTTCTTTATCGTCGCACCCAACAACAATAACAGCCCCGAATCATGGAGCTCCAACTGTATGAAACAACGCAACGAAAGGTAACAGTCTACCCATTCACTGCACTCATATGATAACTCCTCTTGTATATATTTCATATTATACTCGTATTGTAACCCTCTATGTACTTTTCATTATATTCATCTTTGTTCATGTATAATTATGTTACCTTTCATGTGTTTTTATATCTCATGATGTATCTTTTTTGCTTTTGCTTTCCAATAAAGTTTCGCACATACTCATCCAACCGACAGGGATCCGTTTAGGCTCCAAGTATGGGGATATGCTGTGATGTTAAGTATTTCTTTGGATAGTCAAGGCTCTATTTAACATCTAGCCAGCTGAACGAATTTAGGAGACAGAACTGGAATTACAGTTCTGAATATTTCTTTCGCGGCAAGCTGAGCATCTTTGTAATCTGAAGTGGATTTCTTCTCAAGAAAATAAACTGTTCGTTCATTTTTGTTGAGAAATGGTTGTTTTTAACTGCTGTAAATTTTTTAAAACCCACGACTAGCATAATCATACAAGGAAATAGTTCCCTTTCGAAGAATTGTTGGTGGTAAATGAGGGAATCTACGGATTTAGACCGATTTTGTTTGAAAGTTTAAAAAGAACTTAAGCAAAACATCCTTTATTTAAGCGATGAAGAACATAAAATAAAAAGAATTCAATATTTTCTAACAAGTAACAAATAAAAGTGTAATTTTACATTAATATATCCTTTGAAGCCAAGAACAACACAACTTTGCAGATCTGACGTCATGACTTTCCATTAAGCCTTAAATAGTCCATTAGAGTCGGCCAGACAGAAATGTACTGCGATAGCTGATAATGAAAAACATCTGTACCGTTATTTTAGAAGAATACATTTTATAAGAACTTATTTTTCTTTTGAGTTTGTTAATGGTTTTTAAGAACTCTTTTTTCATTCATTTCTTTACTATTGCATTACCATTCCCTATGCAAAAAGAGCATATTTGTGTCATAAAGCATTGAAATATATGCAGCATTTCAAACGCGAACAAAATTATGTAAAAAAATTCTTTCAACTATTGAGTTAACCAGAACGAGAGATCATTTTATACATCGGTATTGACTATGAAAAGGACCATTACTTTTTTGTTTGTTAAAATGTATTCTTTAATTGCGTAAAACATTGTATAAATTTTCCTTCTGCAGTTGCTGTGGAGTGTATTTCTTTTCTATAGCGTCTGAGAAAAAAGAAAAAGGGCACATGTTAGCAGTTTTAGTGAGTACTATTCTGCCATTTCTTTTTTTGCATTGAAAAGCTGCTTGTACTCATGACTATCATATGACTTCTGCAAATGTTAAGAGGTGTAATATTCGTAACGAAAAAAAAATATATATTTATAGAATTATTAAAATATTTAAAGAAAAGAAATTAATTAGATAAAAAAAATCGTCTGGTCATAAAAGAAATTAATTTAAAAATATTGTTTGGCTGCAAAAGAAATTAATTAAAAATATCTTTTAGCCTAATTCTTTTCTAAAGGTTATAAAAATAGTGTGGCAACGATATATTTGTCTTTTGCTAACGTTGCCTAGCAACGGAAAAGAATAATGACAATTGAAGATGGAATTCGATGTAAGTCAGTGACGTAAAGTTTGTGATGTAAGTGTATGTGCTGTGGAAGACGTCCAATAAAACCTATTATTTTTGCTAAAGAAGGCTCCGCGATTATTCATGCTATGCTGAAATACATCACAGAGGCTATTAGCAAAAGAGTACAGTCGCACTGAAAACAGGTGAGGCTAAGGAAAGAACACAACTGGGCATTAAAAATGCAAGGTGTCTGACTACTACGGACACAAACTTCTAGAGGAGTAGAGCATTGAAAGGAGCATCGTGCAGCAACGCAAGGTCGGAAACGCCACCAGCACATGCTATCGCGCAAAAAAATGAACGCAAGTTAGTAAACAAGATGAGTTTTATTAACAACAATCGTTGCATGAATGAAATACAGTGGAACCTTGCTAACGAGCATCTCGCATAATGAGTAATTCGCATAACGAGCATCTCGCATAATGAGTAATTCGCATAACGAGCATCTCGCATAATGAGTAATTCGCATAACGAGCAAAATAAACTGGGAAAAAAATCACTCGCTTCACGAGCGACGTTTCGCATAAGAAGTAACCAGAAGTGGGGAAGTCCCGGATTTTGCGCCTGCTACTGCCATATCCATGGAGCTTTTATTTCATTTAAATTCTTATCAAGTATGGTGTCTAGTACATATGCGTACACTTTTAACTTTAACCTGTTTTAACTGTTAATCGAACAAGGTTTTCTAGTAGTTAATAAACGTTTTGAATGGAACGAATGATTGTTTATTTTTATATTTTGATTCCAGTAATATTTAAGGCCACGGTTTTTTTTAAAACTATTTTTCTGCCATGCAGTTACAGTTTTTGATACGCTACGCAACAGATGTTGTGACGTATTTAAGTGACTTAACTAGTTGACTAACGTATTTGAGTCAATGACGTAACGTAATTGAATGATTTTTCTTTAAATAGTTTTTAAAATAATCTTATTGGCGTTCTTGTTTCGTGTATAAAAAAATTTTGTGATTAATCCTATTTAGCATTTGTAGGGCCATTTTGTTCTGTCTTCGTTTGGAGTAAGTCGAATACTTTTTCTTTGATTAATATTTTGTTTTTATGACGGCATTTCTACGCTCGATGGCTAATGATTTTTCTTTAAAATCGTTTTTAAAATAATCTACTTGGCGTAATCGTTTTGTGCACATAAGAACTTTGTGATCAATCCTTGCTTTGTCTTTCTCTTATCTTGGGATCTTTCGGGTTACAAGAAGATTCCTTTGTCGAATGTCAAGCTTCTTACAGAAAAAAATCCCAAGTTTTTTTTAAACCCATTCCGAGCATGTAACCCTTGACAACGTATGCTTGGATGGATTCTTTATTCTTTTGCTACAGTTTTTTCAAGTTGAATTTCTTTGTCTTTCTGATCATTTGGAATGTTTTTATCTATCTTTGTTTTTCGCACGCAGCAGCATTTTGCGCGCTACTAAAACATTGTAATATTTTTGAATTTGTTTGAATTGTTAATTGCATATTTAATTTAATTTTTACTCTTTATATTTTGTAACGTAATTGACATATTAATTTAATAAGAATAACAGAACAGGTACATCAATCTGTATTTAGCACTCATTCCGCTTGTCATCTCTGAAAATCCTACCCGCATTCCATGCTGGTTGATTCTCCATAAAAGATAAGATGGAGATGATTCAGGTTCCTTAACGATCTCATATGTAATTTTCTTTGAATAAACGTTATGCATAAAATTGTTTGAGTATTCCTTTCGGCACGGAACATATTATCGAATTTCACATTAATTTCCACGAGAAAATTGTTTCGCTTAACGAGAGTTTCTCATTACGAGTAAATCATCAGGAACGAATTATGCTCGCAAAGCGAAGTTCCACTGTTAGTCCAGTCATTAGGTGCCGAAAAGGGTTGGTTTAGAACAAACTCTGGTGGAGTTTGATTTTTCATAAAATTTCGTCAAAATTGTGCGACGAGTAACGGGTTAAAGCTTATTGTATACATATACACACTCACTGCACGGACGTACACATTAGGCACAAAATAACAATAAAAGCTTCAAAATAGTTCGTGAGGGTAAAAAGTGTTAAGAGAGTTTATAATATGTTATTTTGCGCAGAATAACAGCTATTAGCTGAAAAAACATCGGCTTTCTCTTAGCTTTTTCTCACTGATGAACCATCTTTGGACTCTTATTTCTATTTTATACATTTTTTACCAACTTTAATATTTTAATTAAAAATCTACTTAACAGATTATTTGCCGTGTAAGTGGATTCGTTGCATTAGTGCAATCTGCTTTCTCTATATTTATTCTAATGTTTGCTCTTTTTTATGCACATACACTGTAAAAAAAATCCCGTAAAATTTACGGTTTTAAACTGGCAGCTGGGTTGGTTGTGCAAAACCGTAAAAGTTACGAAGTAAATCCGTAGGCACAACGGTTTTTTACCATACAGGAACAAGTTTTTCCCGTAAAAGTTACGAAGTAAATCCGTAGTCACCACGGTTTTTTACCGTATGAAATTAAGTTTTCTCCGTAAAAATTAAGTCATCGAAGTAAGTGACGTCACCGACTGAGTTGAGTTGTTTTCTCCTTCTGTTCGAGTTGAAATGTGCCGATGTGTATTATCAATTAGGAATATTAATTAATCAAGGCTCAATTATTAATTTCAATTAGTTTAATTAATATAATTCTTAATTGAACTTACTTGGACGATTTCGATGAAAGATGGTGACAAAACTTCTAACTCCTCCTAGCCGGGGATCGAAACCGCGTTCATAGAAATAAAAGGCAGTCGCTCTAACCACTAGACCACCGGAGACTTCGTAACATGAAGTAAAAATAATCTATTTGAGTTTTAAAGTCACTATAGCTCTAGTGTCGCCACCTAGTGGTGTAAAAATCAACTATTGCCAGAACACGTGTTTTAAGGTTAGCTTTCATGAGTGACAACAGGTTACTGCAACATGTGTAAACAATAGCGGAGATGGACCCTATTAAAAACATGAAATGAATGCAATAAAATTACATTTAAGAAAAGGGAAAGTTATCGTACGGAAAGCAATACCGTATGACGAAAAATAGAATTTGAACTGACGGTTTTAAACCGTTTATGGCTGGAGCGGAAAACGGTGAAAAACCGTTTTGTCAACAAAACAGCTTTAAACCGTCAAATATACGGAAAAAATCCGGGGAAAAAACGGAAATTTTTCACAGTGTACTTATTCCGAATTCCCCAAATGAGGAAAAATTCCTTTCTTTTAAACATTTTTGAAAGAAACTTCATTAGTATTTATGATAGATGTTTTGACTATATATATGTTACTGTCAATGTGAATAATCGGTTATTAAACACAATAACCGCATAAAAAATCAGCTTATGATGCATAATAACCGCTTAAAGATCCGATTATTACTAGTCCATATCTGTCTCTCGCTGATCTATCTGGTAACCCTCTGACGTCACCAACAATAAAATTCGCGTCATAGCACTGCGAGACTTTAAACAGCATTATTTCATTGTTAGAGCACATAAATTTCAGTCATTTTAAATCTGAAAAAGTAATTGTCGTTCTAATTTCAAATTTAATAGCTCTAAAATAGTGAGATCAAATTTTCTATCGATTGATGTAAAATTTATCTCGCTATGATCAATAGTTCCCGAGAAATTTTAAATTATATTAATCATATATTTCAAATTAATTTCCGTTTTTTAATAGAAAGCAGTAAATCACGTCAGTGGTATATCATGCGCGTGATATAGTTTGGACTCCAAATTGTATCTGTATGCAATCGTGGCGATGTTGTTTTCTTGCCAAGAATTAAATTAGCCACCAGTGACGTGAATCTACCATTCCTTCTCAACCGTCACCAGTTCCCGTTAATTCCAGCTTACAAGATGACTATCAATAAATCATAGGGGCAAACTTTCGATCATGTTGGAATTTACTTCGATGAGCCTGTCTTTTCATAGCTCAGCTCTATGTTGCACTTTCGAGGTCTAGGATTCCCAATCACGTTAAAATTTACACAAAGACGTCTGAAGTACAAGGAAAATTATTAAACAACGAAAAATACTTCACACGGAATGTTGTTTGGCAAGAGGTTTTCTGAATAAAGAACTATTTAAATAATATGTAAATAAAAAAATATATTTCCTGTCATAAAACATATGTTTATTTTATTTGTTTTCAATCAATGTTAAACATTTATCTCGCATATATATCTATTTAAACACGTCAAATTTGAATGGAATTCTCTCGAATGAAGAGGCAATTTGCACCCGTCATACCATGACGGATGATTTTCTAGTTATGCATAATGACCGATTTATCATATTGACCGTAACATATATAGGCAAGGCATTATGTATACCAATGAAAAATAAAAACTGATGTTAGCCAGAATCATCCCACCATTCGCTGTAGAACGAACCGAAATACGCGACACATAGTGTGACAGCGGAACATTAACCTCCAACCTGAGTGAAACAATTGGTGTGGCGTCCCTTGAAGGAACGAGGGCACCAATGGAACCGAAGGTAATGACGAATGGAGGCAATTTTCCGGTGTAAATACTGGGTGGCACTTCCCTTCGCACGACTTTGCAGCTCTCCACCCCACCCGAATCGTCCTCCTAAAACATGGATGAAGGCGCTGAGTTTTGATTACCGACGCGACGGGCCCTCGAATAATGGATTAAAAACTCGCGCGCCGATATTAAGAATCGATTCGGCTAAGAAATCCGAGCGGATCCGAATCGATGCCGAGTCGTTACGAGTCGAGGAGCTCCATTACCGACGCCGGGAACCTTAATTATAGTCTATATGGAAACCGTGACTTCGTACCCGATCGACACCCATTTCGATTTTTCCATCCGCTTTAACCTGCTGAGGTTCTGCATGCTGCCTCTTTTTTGTTGTTGTTATTACCCCTTTTCCCTCTCTTAAATTCATTCTCGCACCATTTCTGGAGAACGACGAGTTTTGCTTTGTTTTGGAGCGGCTTGTTTTCAGACAGTGATGTATCTCTCGAAAGGAAAAGAAATTCCTGGAAATTTGATATCGGTGTCACGCTATTTTGTTTCAGTTGCAGCGCGAAATCCAATCGGGTGGCATTAACTCTCAGTTATTTGTTTTCAGATAGCTAGCAAATAAACTACTGGATGAAACCGGTTGAAAATTAACATTTCTTGATACTTTCAACCCTACAAGGCAGCATATCATCATTTGTAGCAACCTTTTCGCATTTTATTGGTGACACTTAATGTAAAAATTAACATGAATTACCTGTAGCATTTATTAGAGTTTTTCGTTACGCATTAATTACCTGAATTACTTGTATCATTCATTAGGTTTTTTTACGCATTAATTACCTGTAGCATTTATTAGGGTGTTTCTTTACGCATTAATTACCTGAATTACTTGTGTCATTCATTAGGTTTTTTTTACGCATTAATTACCTGCAGCATTTATTAGGGTTTTACGTTACGCATTAATTACCTGAAGCATTTATTAGGGTTTTTCTTTACGCATTGATTACCTGAATTACCTGTAGCATTTATTAGGGTTTTTCTTTACGTATTAATTACCTGAATTACCTGTAGCATTTATTAGGGTTTCTCTTTACGCATTAATTACCTGTAGGATTTATTAGAGTTTTTCTTTACGCATTGAATACCTGATTTACCTGTAGCATTTATTAGGGCGTTTCTTATAAATTTACGCATGGAAGTTTGCTAACTTTATGTGTAAATTAAGATTATAGAGATTTTTTATAAAATTAAGAACTTGAAGTGCAACTTGCTTTGCCAGTACTTTTAAACACGCTTTATCTCGATTAAACATCCAATGGAGTAATATGATGCTCACACTGTGCACGTCAAATGCGCCGACATAATTTTATTTTGGAATCTGTTGCGTATCTTGCCAGGAGTAGAGTTATAATCTTCCTGACGGGGGGCGAGACCAGCTGTACAAGGGAAGGAGCGTAATGATGACCCTTTCAAATTTTTGTCCGATCTTTATTTATCTACTAGTTGAATAGCCTGTTGCATGAACGGGCTGCAAAAATTTATCCTGACGGTGGGCACAGTATTCCTGAGAGGGGGAAATGCCCCCCGGATCTCACACTGGCACCACCCCTGTAACCGGCAGGAGGAAATGGAATGTGACACCTCTTCACAGCGCAAGAGAGCGTTCATTTAGATGTTTAGCTTAGTCATATTATTGTCCCATTTTGATGCAACACGACAGTTATTTTGTGATGGACATCAAAATTTTGAATTGTGGTCAGAAATAGAGGACGACACGTGAGCTCGCACCTCTCATCCAAACTTCCTCGCCACACCAGCTGAATGACTTTTGACCCTCTATATCAGATTTAAAGAGCACTAGCTGACACACACGGTGGATCTTTGCAGAATCTGGTAGATTCAATTAGATAAAAGATGCCGCAGATGTTTACATTGATCACGTGACCGTGACCTCACGGGAACTGACTCCATTAACATGAATTGTTATAAATAAAAAAAGGATAGTACAGACTTACACTATATGCCCAAAAGTATCCGGACACTTGCAGATTTTCACAGCTTTTAGAATTTCTCCGGAATGGTTTAGCCGACTGCCTTTAAACTTCGGGAATGTAAAGAATAGACAATAACTCACATTTTACATTGAAGATTCGGTCCTGAGAGCATTTAGGGGGCCGTCTACAAACTGATGAAGACAAAAATGTTTTTGGCCCACCCCGCTTCACAGAATACTGATAACAAGATGAAACTTTCAGAAATGGTAATGTTTAATGTGCATAATATTTACAGGAATTTTTGTAAGCTCAGCGCAAATATTTGGAAAGATATAAAGGTTTTCTTAAAAAATCTCAAATTTTCCCACCTGTTTTTTGCTTATAACATGCAGAGTATTCTGTTATATTATACGACACTGACAGAAAAGATGACAATATGTTAGAGAAGCATTTGTGTGAACTTTGGAAAAGAATTGTTGAATATTACAGGAATTATGAGCATTTTTAGTAAATAGTGTTTTACTGCGCATGCGCGAAACATAGCGTAATTTTTCTTTCACAACTTTAAAGCCAGATATATAGGGCAACTTATATAAAAAAATTCAGTTCAATATTATTAGTATTCAGAAAGATATCGGCATTACAACAAGCAGAATTTTAGCTCCTGTCGAAGAGAAGCTGAAAGATGAGGGGTTGTACACAAATTGATATTTTTTAAACTTATATCTTTAAATAGTTATATTGAATTGTATAATGGTTAGAATTTGCTGAATACCCATGAACACATCTAATATTCGTAACGAATAAAAAATATATATGTAGAATTATTAAAATATTTTAAGAAAAGAAATTAATTAGATAAAAAATCATTTCGCCATAAAATAAATATATTTAAAAATATCGTTTGGCCGTAAAATTGTAATATGTAACTTGTTAATAATCATGTAAATAATATAATTAAAGTAATAAAATTTTTGTTATTTATAGTGCCTAATTAGCTGGAATTTAAGTTATGCGCGTAATTGATAAGTGTTCATGCAGCAAATTCTAACCGCTATACAATTCAATATAACTATTTAAAGATATAAAATTCAAAAATATCAATTTGTGTACAACCCCTCATCTTTTAGCTTCTCTTCGACAGGAGCTAAAATTCTGCTCGTTGTAATGCCGATATCTTTCTGAATACCAATGATATTGAACTGAATTTTTTTATATAAGTTGCCCTATATATCTGGCTTTAAAGTTGTGAAAGAAAAATTACGCTATGTTTCGCGCATGCGCAGTAAAACACTATTTACTAAAAATGCTCATAATTCCTGTAATATTCAACAATTCTTTTCCAAAGTTCACACAAATGCTTCTCTAACATATTGTCATCTTTTCTGTCAGTGTCGTATAATATAACAGAATACTCTGCATGTTATAAGCAAAAAAAAGGTGGGAAAATTTGAGATTTTTTAAGAAAACCTTTATATCTTTCCAAATATTTGCGCTGAGCTTACAAAAATTCCTGTAAATATTATGTACATTAATCATTACCATTTCTGAAAGTTTCATCTTGTTATCAGTATTCTGTGAAGCGGAGTGGGCCAAAAACGGTTTTGTCTTCATCAGTTTGTAGACGGTCCCCTAATTGCCCTCAGGACCGAATCTTCAACGTAAAATGTGAGTTATTGTCCATTCTTTACATGTCCTAAGTTTAAAGGCAGTCGGTTAAACCATTACGGAGAAATTCTAAAAAATGTGAAAATCTGCAAGTGTCCGGATACTTTTGGGCATATAGTGTACTTTAAACTCTAGAATGGAGGAAGCACTGTATTGTTTGGATGTTATCTAATTTAATGGGAAGTTTATTTAGTTCTTGTATTTTAATCACCTTATTATAGTACCTTTTAAAATGTTAACCAGCAGGAGTGGTCTCTCCTAAACTTTCTCGTAAATTCCCTAACAAAGTGACATTTCCACGTACTCTGGCGCAGATAAAAATTGCGAATTTTCTGTACGCCCAGAACGCCACGAATTTCCCTCAGCGAGCACCCGGGGGTAGAAGCGGAAATGAGTAGGGGAAGTGAAACGCGCCATTTCGCAATAACGGCCTTGCGTCATTGTGTGATGAGAAAAGACAAATAGGCGATTCAACAACTTCTTTCAAAAGATTAAAACAAAATTGGGCACGGATCTGCAATTAATGTTAGCAGACGTCATATTCATTTTTATCTATCTAAGCCGTAGGGTTTCGGAGTTATCGGGTTCAGAAGTATGTAATTACACAGCCGGCAGGCAGTCAACCATTTGGCGGATTTGGTCCAAAATTTAATACTGACCTACATTCGTGATGATGAAACTGTGTACCAAATTGAATCCATCTAGCTACTTAAGTTTTTGAGTTATCGTGTTTACATGAACACGGATAAATAGACAAACAGACTTCCCTTGGACGGAGTCTGTCCAAAATTTGATTTGATAGAAACCTATAAATTATGTGTAAAGATCAGATACCATATTTCATCTCTACAGTTTCAATAGTTTTTGAGTTATCTTTTTCGCAGACAGATATAAATCCGAAACTGTGTTTTTCGGACTCAGGGAGGTCTGAAACGTGGAGATTCACCAAAATCTCGAATTCGAATTTTTTGGCGATATCAGTACTTCGTATACGAGAAAATAAAATGGAACGATTATAAACCGGCTACAGCGAAAGATGAATCTTCGAACCTGATGAAAGATTAATCTTCGAGCTTTGTGGACCTTGAAAGTCGGGTCTCAGCAACTTTCGTATTTAATTCATTGTTATTCTTGTATGCTTAAAACTTCTGCGAAGAAAATACTATCTAAACAACAGGGGAACATTTTCGTCTCCCCCAATACCTCCATGCAGGATTCTGCGACTTGTGCTTTTTTCTTTTTTCTGTTCGTACGTTTCAAAACTTTTACAAGGGAAATACTATCAGAACGGAATGTAGATCCTGTCGGTTTTAAGAAATCTCGTTCGCCTACCACAGTTTCTGGGCCATTTCTATTCTGCTTGTGCCCGAGTTGAAACAGACGATGGTGAATAGAATGGATGCGGCATACGTCTACAGTGAGTCTAAACGTTCATTTATTCACCTACGCGCCCACTCCTGATTAGTCTATTGTTAGGGCACACACTGTGCGCAGTTTAAACGGCCATTTAGCGCCTTATCGGTACGTGCCCATTGCGAAGTCGCTGGCCTATTGTTGCCTCATTAACATTCAACACCCGGAAATTTAATTGATTTCCTTATTCGGTTTGAGAAACTCTACCGCACAATCTACATCCGATTGCCCTCTCTCTCTCTCACGCAGTCCGAACGACTGGGCAAAAGGGATTACTGGCCCCAGTTGTGCCAATCAATAACGAACTGATATTTAGGCGGATTTACAGACGAGAAAATTATTTGGTAACTTTTGATTTGAAATACTTGATGGTTTGTTTGTGAATTAAGAACAAGCTTTGGCTAAGCTACGCTGAACGGATGGTAAAAACTAGAAATATGTTAAAGTTCATTCAAACTTGATACTGATCGTTTCAATACCCCGAGACTAGCATAGGCGGATTTACAGATGAGAAAATTATTTGGTAACTTTTGATTTAAAATACTTGATGGTTTGTTTGTGAATTAAGAACAAGCTTTGGCTAAGCTACCCTGAACGGATGGTAAAAACTAGAAATATGTTAAAGTTCATTTAAACTTGATACTGATCGTTTCAATACTCCGAGACTAGCACATTTGGACGATTTTGCTCCGGAAAGGGGAGACAGGCAATGAGTAAGATGAGCGCATTTCCGAAGTTCCTTGTTAGGTCACGCTAAGTAAAATGTAAACCTCCCCTCCATTTTTCACCTTCCCCCTATTTTGGTGAAAATTTCCTCCTGTTGCATGCGCAAAAGCGCGGAGGGTTTAGGAATCCGAGAAGATACGATGCAGTTAAGCTCCAACCAGGATCTTAAGAAGTACCAATTACTGATTAATGGATTTGAAATTCAATATCTTTATATATAAAAGGCCATGACTCCCTCACTCACTCATCATGAAATCTTCCAAACCACCGGGACTAGAAACTTGAAATTCGGCAGGCGGTTGCTTCTTGGGGAGTAGGTGCTCACTAAGAAAGGATTTTTCGAAATTTTAATTAGAATTTAAATGATTTAAAAATTACTTTAGATTTTAACGTTTCTCCGGAATAACTTCGATCCTTTTATCGCAAAAAAGCTCATTTTTACATGGAGATAAAAAAAAAATTAGCTTTTCAATGACACCGATCTTATTTCCATGCGACATTTTGTTCAATTTTAATTAATGTTTCAAAATGTTTTAAAACATGAATTGTAACAATGTTTTTAATGTTGTAAATAAAATTCAAACCGATCTCATTATTTCAGCAAATCTTTAATTCACGCCCTATGCAATTGTTAAGGTTGTGATAGTATAAATTGTTTTCTTGGGAAATCAACTCCAAAACAGAATTTCCACTTTAGTATTCATTGCATTTCTAAAATATTTTATCGTACCTGATTCAAAGTAATATTTTTATAAAGCGTGGCAACAGATATTTGATTTCAGGTTTGTTTGTTTTTATTGTGTGTGAGGTACACTGAAATTATTTTTGTCCTTTCTTCAAGCATTTAATCTCATGCTTTCCTGCCATTTTAAAATTATGAGTCATGAAAACGCTTTCAAATTTTTGTATATTGCATTATATGAAATTTTTTATTACAATTTTGGTTAAGCTTAAGAGTACAGTACTGCCGCAAACTTCAATTTCCTCAAGTGCTAATTCATCAAATTTGATATTTGAAACTAGAAATTACAGCCTGAAACTAGGAATTACAAAAAGGTAATAGTGTTCGGGAAACTAACTAATTTTAAAATTTTTAAATTTTATTGTCTACCTCCTATACTCCCGGGTCTTTTAGATTTCTATGAATTTTTTGCCGCCTCACTTTTTGTACCCACTGGTTCACACGGGTCTCCAGCATGTTCGGCTTTCGCGACCCTATTCAGCGTTAATCTTTCTACCGATGAGTGATAGATGAATTGAGTAAAAGATATTTGAAACTCACTTTGTAAGTTTCGTTAGCTGCGATTCATCATACAGAATTGTATCGCTGGCATTTTAAAATTTACGTCTGTAAATATTTTACTATCTGTCAAATACAATAAAATATTCAGTTTTTTGTTCATCTTTGCTGAGTTATCGTGGCTGAAACTGCGACAGGCAATGCTATAATTAATATAAAATACAAAAATAAAAACTAATTTAAACGGGCGAAACAGCTGGTCGCCGAAGGCGGATAGTCTTATATATACAAAAGTGAAAATCACTCACTGATTCATCAACGAATCTTCCAACTCACTGGGACTAGAAACTTGAAATGTGGCAAGTGGTTGCTTCTTGAGTAGCAAGCGCTCACTAAGAAAGGATTTTTCGAAATTTTGATTAGAATTTTAATTATTAAAAAATTACCTTAAATTTATAACATTTTATCGTAATAACTTCAGAACATATAATTGCACGCAAAAACCGGTTTAACATCATCGTAAAGTTCAAAAAATTAGCTTTTCAATGATACCAATTTCATTTCCATGCGACATTCTGTTTAATTTTAGTTAATTTTTGAAAGTGTTTTCGAAAACAATTTCTAACAATGCGTCAGGAGCTAGAATGAGCCAATTTGGTCGAAAACGCATGGTGATAACGGAACTCAGATGCTCTGCTCGGGATCAGCTAGTTATTTACAACGCAGTCATTAAATTTAGAAAAAGCAGTTTAAAATATTTATCTGCAATTTTTGCGAAAACACCTAGGTCTCAAAATCTGCTTTCTGGAGCTGCTTCCATATTGCACAAATGCTTCTTATTAAAGCGATCAGGTTATTTAAATTTTCAGCTAATCAATCTGAAATTTTGCAGGCACTAATAGGAGCGCTGTATAAGACAACACGCAAAATTTCGCTCACAGTAGAACCCCGCTAATCCGAAATAATTGGGACAGGTGCCTCTTCGGATTACAAAAAAATTCGGATTACCCGAAATTCCGATGAAAATAGGAAAGAAAAACATGTGTGCTAAAAAAAATGTAAGTTATAAGTACTCAGTGGTACTATCTCTTGAATTCTTTTATTCAAAAGCAATAGAAAGAGAATATGTCTCCCCTTTTCATTAGAATAATGGATGCGCTCCTGTATGAAGTGATCTTATCTTACGGCGAATTACATTAGTTTCTTCAATGTGTACAAAATTATGCATGCTGAAAAAGTACTTTTTTGTTTTCAGTATGTATATTTAAATCTTTTCAATTACATATAATTTTCGAAAATAAAATCGGTTCGGATTAGAGGGGTTCGGATTAGCGGGTTCTACAGTATTTATTTATTTCCGAGTTACGGGTATAAATGTAATTTTTAATGACAATTAATGCCCTTCATGATAAATGTACCAGGCGATTCAGGTTTTGTTCAAATGTCATGATATTTTAAATAAGTGTAAAAACATATATGGAAAGGAAATTTTGGCATTTACATAGAAGATATTTGGTATTAAACTGCAAATATTATCTTTCATATCAAATATTGGGCGTATTTTCTTCTAAAATCAATAGTTTCTATTTATTGTGTGAGTTCTTTTTGAATTTTTTTTCTGAAGAATAAAAATCAATCCCAATTTTTGTTTGAAAAGGTTTAGTGTAACTAATAAAAAATTAGAATGATCTAGAATAAATTTGGAGCGCCTGGAACATTTATCATTAAGACCATTAATTGTTATTACATTTATACCCATAAGTCAGAAATAAATAAATATAATGCAGTAAGATTTTTCTGTTGTCTTATATAGTGCTCTTATTTATGACTGCCAAATCTCAAATTGATTAGTTCAAAATATAAAGAAATAATTTTGAAAGTCCCTTGTCGCCTTAATTTTTGGAATTTTCAAAGGTTGATATAATTAATAATAAAATTAAAACTCACGGTATGAAAACAAAACTCTGGTATTGAATTAAGTAGGGGTAAAAACATTTAGAAAAAGGCATTAACTTTTAGTAACATCAAATCTTCATTTCACGAGAATAATTTTTTCATTTTCTAGGCATTTTGATATCAATCGAGAAATTTTCGACTATATCCCCTTTATCTTAGATGGAAGTTCAATGGGAAATATATCTGAAGAAAAATGAAAATATCTTATTTTAGTCACTTAATAGTTTAGTTTTAACACTTAAAACACATATTTATATCTTTAGAGTATGCTATGCCACTTATTCTAAGATTCCAGTTCTAAATATATAAAAAGAAGAGAAAACGTATATAACCGACAATACGCATTAATTTAAAGACAGTTTAACATACAATTTTAAAGTACCTCAAGCCATTATTACGCCCTTTTCTGCATTTTATTTATCAGAAAAAGCCTTGTTTTTGAAGCTACAGAACGATCGTACCTTCAAAAGCTAGGTAAGCTAAAGCTAAAAGCATGCAGCTAGGATTTAAACCCTACTTGGGTATAAAGACAAGACTACTAATGTGGATTTTTTTTAGTTATATTAACGTCCCGTTTTGAAGCAACACGAGGGCTATTTTGGGACGGACCTCGTCATTTTGAACCACGGTCAGATGACGAGGACGACACCTGAGCTGGCAACCCCTTGCCAAACTTCCACGCCACACCAACGGGAGGACGTTTGGCCACTACGTACGATTTATCGTGCAACAGGCCCCATACACGGCGGATTTTCAGTGGAAACGGGTTTCGAACCTGGAACCCTCCGGCCCCAAAGCCGAGACCTTACCACTATCACCGCGGCACGGCTCATGTGGAAGAGCCTGGCTAATTTTGAGTCATAATTAGATAAGCATGATAACACTGAGTTGGAAATACATTACAATTCCGTTTAACCGAACTCAAAGGGGGGGGGGGGGGGTTTCGAATAAAGATTTTTTTGGTAAAGTCATGAACATCTATTACTATTTTGTTTCTAATTAAAGTATGTAATTCTGAAATGTTTTCAGTGGAAAACGAATTCAAAACTCTCTTTATAGGATACGCTTATTTCTTTATCAAAGTGAACCCACCGTCGCACGCAATGCACCAGACAGGCACAGTTAAACAATATCTTAATTAATATTGTTAATACCCATTAATTTTAATTTTAGCACTCTAAAATTAATCACTGGCCTTTTTTGAGGAGGCTTAAAACAACAACAACAAAAAAGTTGGGATATCGTTTCAAAAAAGTTTCGCCTTGCCGATTCTTTCCGTGGGGTACAATACGTGCCTTTTGGATTTGTGACTTAATTTCTGATAACCCGGGTTTCGTTTAACCCGAGTTCGGTTAACCGGGGTTTTACTGTTCCTATACTTCCATATTATATCTGCATCGGGGGGACACCGTGAGTTCGCGGAGGAGAGGCTGCCGTATAATTAAGCAGGCTCTCTTCAACCCGATGGCACAATAATGGTGGTGTGGCTCTTTGGGCCCACTTCCGTTGATGGGTCGTACCCCGGTAAAACGGGGGTTGCTGCAGGAGCCGCTCGTAATGGGGGCTATTATGCAGGAACCACAGTGCCCAACTATCTGTTGCGGCGGCAGGTCTTTCAGTTGTTTACTCGGATGCTTAGGCAGGGCGAAGTGATGTTCCTTTGGTCTTGGTCTATACCTACCATACATGCTTAGGCAGGGCGGGGTGATGTTCCTTTGGTCTTGGTCTATACCTACCAAACATGCTTAGACAGGACGGGGTGACGATTCTTAAGGTTATGGTTATACCTACCAAACGAACAAAAGGATGTTTGATCGATGAGAAAGAATTCAGAGTTTCTATTTTGGGCAGTTTTTAAAATCGAAACAATGAGTTCAACCTAGGAACTTGATGACTTAAGCTGATGTCTTCTGATGTCTTAAAGCTGAAGTGGCTGGTTCATTACTTCAATCTTCCCCAAAGAGCTGATTTCAAAAACCTGAACCAAAATTGTGAATCGAAACCAATTTCATTCAGTTTGCATTTGGGAATAAAATCTGAACGGCAAGATATGTAGTTGAACTAACGCAAGATAACATGAAACCAATAATTTCGTTCTTTAAAAAATCCTATAAAAGTTATGCGAAGACTAACCACAGCTACTACTTTGACGACAGAAAAGAACGCGCGCAAAGCCTGGATTTCGGAAGCTTATTCATCTTGTTCTTGCATTCCGGAACCCAATTTTAAACTTTATTAGCCATCCGTCATTTTTACCTTAAACAATCGTTCACTGGGAAATTTAGAACCCTCTTCCAACACTTTCCTCGGAAGAAGCTCTTCGCCGTCTTCTGTCTTCACGCCTGAGACCAGAACAAAGGAAGAGGATTTCGCGCCTTCCCAGGTAGGGTAATTGCGTTATTTCCCGGCACTTACCTGACGGGGGCCCTGGGGCTACGAATTTATTCCAGGCCCATTCATCAATGTCGATCGGCAGGGCCTCTCGGGGGGAAAGGGGCCAACTAATAGGCCCCTCATTTTAGCCAGTCATCCGTCTTGGCCACACTTCGCTATTCGAAATCAATTTCTTCGCCCTTCCAGAAACCGCCCCTTTGATCTACTTACTCCCACCCTTTACACGCGTGCTTGTGTTTTGCTTTTCTTTTCTTCCACCCGCTTCCTTTTCTTTCTCTCCTCCTCCCTTTCTTTTTTTATATCCAGTAGTGAATCTCTCTGCTGCACAAAGCGAGAAAGGCGAGAAGAAAAAATAAGAGATTTTTTCCATAAATTTCGCGATCGACCGCTGTACGAAACTGACTTATATTCCGCGAGGATTATTTGCTACGAAGGGAAACTTGATTTCGTTCGAGAATAGAAATTTGCTTAGCTGTTTAGCCAATCAAGGCAGGCGGTGGCAGGTTGAGTATTAGGCATAAATTGTTCGGAATCGTTGAGGCTCGATTGATCGATATGACGCTAAGCGAGAGATTTTGAGTAAGATTCGGGGAGATCCCGTCGTTTTATTTGATTTCTTCACGTTTCTGTTGTTATTGTTTAAGACATCCCGGCAGGCAGAGATTTTCTTATGCGTGTAAAAATATTCCTGTCGGAAGGCAGGAAGGCGAAAGTGGATTCATTTTGGCTGGGGATATAAGGAAAAGAAAATTGCACTCCCTCTTCTATTTCCATCCCTAATTTCAAAAGGGTTAGAGCTGTCAGGATTAAAAAATGTGGAAAAGAAGGTAACTGAAGTGGTGAGATATTTCCAATGAGTGTGAGATGCGTAGATTAAAAAGTAGTTGAAGTTAGGGGTTGAGAATAACTTTTCAACCCCTAACTTCCAAAGGATTGCAGGTATCGAAACACTTTCAGTACAAAAGTTGTTCATTGTGATGAAGCAATATAATTCGCCTGATTTGAATTATCTCTATATTTTCAGTCGTGAGGGAGTTTTTTGAAACTTATATTGAAACACCTAGCTAAAAGCCGTCCGGTTTGATTCTGAAAACCGGCCACCGCGACAGAAAATCGGGCACTGGCTCCATTAGGAGCGGCTGATGCGCCAACCCTCCCTTTTGCTGGGTACGACTCGTCTCTGGAGGTGGGCCCTACGAGCCACACCACATTTACTATACCCAGCAGGGAAACGAGTCCCCTTTTACTTATGCGGTGGCTTCTCATCTAGGAACTCTTGGTATCTCCCCAATGGGACGGAGTTATGGGGAAATAAACATTTCATCCCCTCTCCATACCCAAATCCTTTGAGATGGATGGTCCATATGCAATCTCGGTAGAGACTTTTACCTTTCCTACAACATATCCCTCGCTGGTTCAAATCTCGAAGTCGTGTCCTCAAATTCACTGCAGGAGATAGTCTTCCTATAAGGGATCTCCCTAATTTTTATTATAAATTTTTTGAATCGGAGAATGGTCTCATGGTAATTATAGAAAGAGAAATTTTTTGGGGGGACTGATGGAGTAAATTCGTCTGAGATCACGAACAAGTGATTGCGCATGTCATGCGATATCTAACTGCATGTCGTCTTACACGAGTTCGTGGACGAAAAGCCGTCGGATAAGAAAACGGGATCTCGCTGTCCTAGGGATACAATAATGGTAAATACAATAATAATCACCCCCTCCAGTGATAGCACGTACCTCCAACGTGAGGGGTCGGGCCGTGGTCAGTGATGGATATTAGAACTCTGGCCTCAGTACTCAAGGTATTGCAGTGATTGTCATTCAATGGTCACTGGATGCCTTGGCAGGACAGGGTTAACCCGGTTTACGATTATGCTGTGTTGTGATATCCTGTCATTTTTTGTGGTGCAGGATGCGCAATGGATTTGGCAGTTAAATTTACACTGCGCATTTTAGCTGGCACACGGGAGAATATATTGACTCCATTTTGACTAAAAAAATTAATTTACATGCCGTTCTGTCCCTCGCTTAGACCGTTACCTGCTCGGTCGCATCGAAAGAATGCAGGTTCGATTCCATCAATGACGTATGATTTCGATGCCAATGCATCACCAATGATTCATCGAGTACATAGATCAGGAGTAGCGTTAGAGTCCGCCAGGCGGGGGGGGGGGCACGCCCTACTGTTCAAAGGGAGGGGAGTAATGATGGCCCTCCCAAATCTTCACCAGGGATATTCAGCTATTTATCTATTAGCTGAATATCCCTTTGTGTGAATGTGGTATAAAAATTTGACCCGACCGACGGAGGGGGGCACAGCATCCCCGACATGAGAGCCCCGCCCCCACTGGCATCACCCCTGATACAGAAGCAGGATATGTTGAATTTGTTCTTGCCAAGGATCAAGTATCCTTGCTTTTGGGCTTGAATTTTCCCCACGATTTCATTTGAAATAACTGTTAAAATAACATTTGTGTAACATCAGAACGTCTAGCAAATCTAGAGAACATACATCTTTTTCGTATTTTTTTTTACTAATACAGAGAGGATTTAGAAATTTCTACGAAGATTGAAATTAACGATGCTTAAATGTACCTATTTGGCAGCAGGAAGAAAGGCTAAGTTTTATACTTTAATTCTGTTGTCATTGTGAAAGTGATGAAAATGTTTCCATTTCCCTCTGAAATCGACGAGACCAATATAAATGAAATGAAAATTCATAATATGAATGAAATGAAACTTTTCAAAATAGTTGTTTTCGTACATTTCGAAACTGTCGCAAGAGTCCTATACAGTGTTCAAGGCATCGTACAGTTTTTTGTAATAACATAAAATGCTTGACACTGTTTTTGTGATTCTTTGGGAGGAACATCATATTTGATGAGACAAAACACAAGAATACTCTCGTGAAAAATTTGTAATCCAGAGCGAATTTTAATTTTTTTTATGAACTGCAAAAAACAATCCTGAATGCTGACAAAAATTCGCGATCGACTGCAGCTATTTAAAAAAAGAATGTTCGTCTTTCACATGTTCGCAACAGTTCTTAAGTATCTTGCACCTCTTAAAAATTGTTTTAGGAGAAGTGTCGTGCTCAAATTCTTTTTGAAACTTCTCAAGAGTTTTTACAGCATAAATTTCATTGCGAAGCCAATATTTAAAAGTGAGTTATTTGCTCAGTTACATAAAACATTGAAGGAAATTCGACTGAGAAAGAAAATTCTGAACTCTTTCAAAATTAATTTTTTGCAAAAGATATTAAAAAAATAAAAAAAGAAATATTGCTAGATATAGATGAAGGCTTTAAGAATTAAGAATTTATGAAAAAAATTGTTCATAGGATTTCTTTTTCTTGCGAGTTTGAAATAAACCATTCCTGGCTCTTCTTGATACAATTGCATTTCCGATTAAAGAAGGAAGTATTCCATCGAAATCAGAATGCAAACGATTTTTTTCGGAACGGTTCAATGTGCTCGGAATAAGGAATTCGATATATTTTTGGCAACCGAACAGTATCAGAAATAATTAGTTGTAATTAAATCGTACGCTTTTATGGATGATTAGCACATAATTCCGTTACAAATTTAATCAACTTGATTCAGAGCTTTGTCTTTGGCAATAGTAAACAACGGAAAGAAGAAGGATTCTATCTATCGGGTTCGATTGAGAAGCGTTTCTCTGTTCCTATTTCCATTAACGAGGCAAGGGAAGTACAAATTAAATGATTTCGAGAAACAGGAACTCCTCATTAGTTCCCGATGTAAAATGTAAAGAGAGAGAAAGAGCAAAATTTTCTTAATTCGCTCTAAGTTTCTCAATATCACAACAAAGGGCTAAAAGTAAGAGCAGAAAGTTAATTAGGCCCGAAATTTTCTTTGCTTAGAGTTTATCAAAGCGGAAAGCTTATCATTAGCAGAGGTTTGAGAACGAGAGAGAGGGGGCTTTCTTCTGGCGAAGGGTATCTAACACAATTACATCAACCCTTCGACGATACACCCCTTTATCATCACCGCCTTCGATTGAAAGGGTTTCAACAGATGCAGAAAATTGCTCGGTCTTGTTTAATTAACTTATTCCTCAGCATATTAAGTTTTCGGCACAATTAGGCCGGAGTCAGCAGTCAACTGGCGATGATGAATAATTTTGTTGCCAGTTTTAAAGCACTTTCTGGCTATTTGGCGAGCCAGAAAAAACGAAACGGATCATCATCGATTTTTAGAGTTATTTCTGGGGTGAAATTAGCATCCAATTTGTTGTAATGTAATGAGGTATCGATTGCGTAAAGAAATTTAAAAGCGGGACTTGTAGGTAAGATTACGAGGGTAAGATGCTATGTTGGTAGTCTGCTATAAAGTTCATAAGAGGGTTATGTAAATTACCTCTGTAGGTAGAAATAAATAAACTTTATCTACTTAAAGTGAGGGTGGAAACTCTTTGGAGTTCTTGCGCACTTAGCAACTGGGGTTTGTGCCCAACATTTTTTGAATGGCTAATATCCGAAGATTATGAGAATCAAAAATCTGTTTTGGTAGTTCTCATTTAATTGAAAATCAACAGAAAAAAAAGGAACAATTTGCAGTGGAATTTTCATTCCAATCTTTACGGATCATCGGTGGCAACTATTGGTAGGTAGAGCGAGGGATAAATAGCCTGCAATGTCCATTCCATTGCTTTTGCAGAATAAAAGAGACATGGCATTGCAGATTTAACTCAATGATTTTTAATCCCTAGCTAGATACTGATATCGAAATAGCCGCATCTTCAAAAGTTTAAATTGAAAATCAAAAGTTATGTTTAAGACGTAAAATAATTATTTATGGGCTTATACTTTGGGACACTGTCATACGCTTAACCAAACAGCATGCCTGGAAACAGCTTCATAGTTACATAAAAGCCAAGACAGGTGTTACAAATTGCAGAGTTGAACGAAATTTTGAAGAGCAATGTGTAGGTTGCTGGTTAACATGCAAAATCATCTAAAGGGTCCTGGAAAATTCACCAAAAGAACTGATTTTAAACATGTGGGGCGTGTCCCCTTAGTAGTTCAAAGACGTGGAAGAAAGAAATAATTATTGAAACAATAATAAAATATACACTCTGTTTATATATCATTTCTCAAAAACTTGTATGAATTTAAGTAACCAAAAGGCATTTCGATAGCAATTTCCTTAAATTCCGAAATTCAGCGAAAAGGACCAAATGAATATGGAAAGTTGGATCTGGAATATTACAGTGAGGAAAAAAACGACAGGAGGCTGTCTTTTCAAGCAGCCGCTGATTTTAAAGGCGTAGAATTACTTTTTACTCGCGTGACTCTTTTGTTTCTCGAAGTTTCTCAGTTTCTCTTTGTTACTCGCGATTTTCTTTTGATTCTCGAAGCTTCTCAGATTCTGTTTGTTACTCGCGATACTCTTGTTTCTCGCAGTTACACTCAATTCTCTTTTGTTTCTCGAAGTTATTCTCAATTCTCTTTTGTTGCTCTGAAATACTAATATATGGGGAATTGGCGAAATAAAATGAAACTAAGGTTACAATGAAAATTGTTTCATTTCTTAATAAAATATATTACAACGTCAATTCTTTTGTTTTGAATTCTTCAATCGTGTGTGGATATGTTACAATTCTGTGTTGGATCGGTCGATGATATGAAAAGTAGCATACATAATTTAATTATTTTTTTGTAACTTCTGTTGTTACCCTTTATCTCTAAAATAAGACTTTAGTTATGTTTTTAACATATGTAGCTACCGAGATAGAGAGGATCGCGTTACCAATTCATGCTTATTTTTGCCCAACTATGCGACTCAGTAGTCGCTGAATTACAATTCCGATTTGCAATTTTTTTGTAACTTCTGTTGTTATCATTTATCTCTAAAATAAGACATTAGTTATGTTCTTAACTTATGTAGTTACCGAGATATAGAGGATCTCCCAAACAACGTTTTTTGTGGCATTTTGGCTTGTGAATCAAATTCTTTCCTGGGGCCCCAATGGGAGGAACGTAGTCCTACGTTAAAAATGTGTTTATAATCTATGTTTTATTAATTTTATGCCCTCATTATATAATCAAGAATTGCGTATTGTGCTCATCGTCTTTTTTAAGAATTTTGTTTTGATTTTTGTATATTCAGAAATGTCCAATGAACTGCTGTGCAAACCTTTTGAAATCCCGAGGAGGAAATAAAGCGATGCCGATAGGGCCGACGAACGAAGGTCAAAATGAATCACTTTAGATCTTTCTCTTGGAGGAGGCTCTGTTCTGTGCGACAAACAGACCAATGCATTCCCTAGAAACTTGTAGCCTTTTAGTGGTTAACAAAATATACTGAAGTTAACTAATAACTAAAGTTTACTTACAACAACATTTTAAAGATTTAAAACACAAGCAAATAATATCACATGATGCTTATTCACTCATGGCATTGCTGACACTGAAGACACAAGAGAAAAATAGAATATACAGGGTGCCCACTAAAGTCCCTTACCACCCTTTTAACTACCGAATGGCTGCAGCTATCTTCATAAGAGTGGTGTCTATGCATGGTAACGTGACTCTGCGCTACTGGATGAAGCCACTTACAGCGCCACCTGGTGAAAAGAGGTGGAGTTAGCGTTATTATCTCTAAAACTTTACGAGATAGAAGAAAAAAAGTGAATTACAAAGTTGTAGAACATTACCGATTTAGTGCAAAAAGACACCTTGTGGACGTAAATGCTTAGAACATAACGCTTAAAACACGTATTTGTTTGTTCGCGATTTCCTATACTAACACGTGACAAAACATTCTTAGAGAGAAAACAATCAACTAGTTATCACAAGATACCTTTCTTTTAGATGTTCAAACTTCTCTCCGTTAGCTACAATGCACATCTGGACCCTTGCTTGAACTTCACGTTGCACACGATGTAGCATAGCGGGTGTCATCGTTGGCACAAGCATTTGTAGTGCGTCGTTGAAGGTCCTGCAATGTTGGCGGAGGAAATAATTAATAATTACAATACAAAATACATTACAAGCGATACCACTGTGCCACGTTGGGGCATAGTGGTATCGTTTCCGTCCGAAAGATAATCTTTTCTCCTTTCGTTCAAGTTTCGTGACGTCACAGTTTCGGAAGCCGCAAGCAAACAAATGTGCATTTTAAGCGTTCTGTGTTTAGCATTCATGACCATAAGGTGTCTTTTTGTACTAAATCGATGATGCTCTACAACTTTGTAATTTACTTTCCCCCTCTATATCGTACCGTTTGAGAGATAATAACGCTGACTCCACCGTTTTCCACCAGGTGGCGCTGTAAGTGGTTTTATCCAGTAGCGCATAGTCACTTTACCATGCCTAGACACCACTCTTGTGAAGATAGCTGCAGCCATTCGGTAGTTAAAAGGGTGGTAAGGGACTTTAATGGGCAACCTGTATATAGTGCGGTTATAGCATAAGTTGTAGTTGCGGATATCCATAAAGTTTCTGCATAAGAATGAGGTGACAGCTCTGTGCCATGGTGACTGATGATACTGACCGCCACAAACTCTTCCCTTACAGTTTTATTTTTGAAAATTTTGGTTTTTTGGTTCCTGAACCATCGTAAACTTAGCACTCAGCACATGTGCGTCCACATACTGTCTTTGGTCTGGAAAGACACATGTTTCCAAATTCGCTTATGGTCTAAAACCGTTATAGAGACATATCTGAAACATACCTAATTTCCAACAAAGTCTTACTGTAGATGTGTTTCCACTGGGGGGGGGGGAGGGCGAACATCGAATATGGGGATGAGAAGCTGAACCACTGATGCAAAATGAAAACCCTCCCCGGCGGCGAATCGAACCCCGGTCTCCCGCGTGACAGGTACGCATATTGACCACTTGACTACCGAGGTTATATTCACTTGCCGAAGCCCGGGATCGAACTAGGGATCTTCAGTCTAACTCTCTCGTTTTATTGTTTACTGGATTATTGTTTTCTGGACTGATGAGGGACCGCGAGGTCTGTTTTTAAAGCCCTTTTGTAAGATTTTTAATGACACTTTACAGAAATTTACAGCACGCGACACATTGAGACAACCGGTCTTACAGGATACCGGTAATCGTGGACTGTATTCAATCGACTTAAAAATGTACACGATAGTGACGGAAAATGGTCAGCAGCGAAAATTTAAATCAATCGGGTGTGACTTTGACGTTGACTTAGTTCTTCCACTATGACCGAAATCCTGATTGACAGGTTCTCCATGCGTCACGTGCTACAATCTTTTGGCGAGTGGAATTGCCCCTTAGTAGATGGAAAATGCACACACAACGCTGCCGTCTGATATAGCCATTATAAATCTCTTATGTGTTATTACGGCTGGTGTTGGATCTTTTCATATCAGCAGAAATATTCTTGATATTAACAATATTTAATTCAGCTTAGAGTTTATATGTACAGTAAAGAAGTTAGTTACTATAATCAAGTAAAGTCACAGTACATCCATAAAATTATGAGCCTCAGCTCGCGTTATAATTCCTTTAAGACAGAAAAAGCTTTAATCATCGAGGAAAATTCTCATCTCTTTGGCACCTCTTACCGTCATTTCTTGTATCGCAATTTTGCGGCGACACGCGACGTTCTGGATCGTCTCTGATACGTTGGGAGTGCCCTCTGGCGGCTACCTCACAGTATCACAAATTATGCTCTTAAATTTTTATTGCATTTTCCCGGCACTGATAAGATTCCACCATTGCCAGACAAAATAAGTTCTACATTAAAAATGAAAAACAAAACGAATCCTTCACTGGCAGGAAATAGCTATTAATCTTTAGCATCGCGCGCACAGCTGCAGAATAAAAAAAATCTCTTTAAATTTCGAACCTTTAGCTCGTAGCATGATGATGTTCTAGGCTTGATTCGCTTGTCTTGTCTTCATCTGGCTTGATTCCATCAGCCGTTGTATTCTGTGAAAAACTATTTTGAAATCACGAAATTTACGGAAAAAAAATCGACGGGAGGCTGTCTCTGCGAAACGGCCGCTGCGATTGAGGGGCGTAGACTTACTTACCTTACTCAACTGTGACTTTCTTTGACTGAAGTAACTCTATGTGACTATTAACTCTATAGTCTATAGTGACTATTAGTCTAGCGGGACTATGCGACTCTATCTATATAAAAGTTTTCATGATTTTCACCAACCTTGCAACTCGACTGTGACTAAACCGTAATTCCAAATTCTGAAATTCTTTTTGAAATCTTCAATGTCTACCTTTCTCTGTTAAATGAAACTAAAATCAACTATCTATGTTATTTGGTTGAGGAGCTATAAGCGTTTAACAACGAAAAGCGTCATCATTTTTCATCATCGACACACCATTAGACTACTATGGATAGACGTAAGTCTACGTCAAAATTCCATCCTAAAAACGTTAATATGTGAATAAAAGAGAATGTGAAAATTCTCTGCTTTGAAATTAATGTTGAAATAAAGAATTTTTTTTTCATAATTTAGCATTGGTAAAACATGCGAGAGTAAAATTTGGTGAAACGATAAAACTGTTTTCAATATCCTTGCAACAATAAAAAGCATCGTTGGAAATTATATTTAAAATTATTTTTGACAATTTTATTAGAATTAGAGAAAAAAAATTATATGAAAAAGAAATCGGTGTCACTGAAAAGCTAATTTTTTGAATTTTAAGATGGTGCGAAAATAGATTTTGTGTTCTGCTAAGCTCCGGAGTTATTCAGGAAAAACATTGAAATTTCGTTTAATTTTTAATTAATTAACAATTTATTTAAAATTTTGAAAAACCCTTTCTTTGTGAGGCCTTACTACTTAAGAAGTTACTACACGTTAAGCTCTAAGCATAAGGGTCCGCCCCGAAGAATGTTGCATTCTGCACGTAATGCGCACGATTTTTACAACATGCATTTTACAGAAAGTAGCCAACCTTATGAGAACGCGGTGGCCTAGTGGTAATGTTCCTTCTTGGGGGCGGAAGAGAAACCCGATTCCATTGAAGATCCGCCGTCTATACAGGTCTACTGCTCTCTAGACCATGAGAAGTTGGTCGAACGCCCTGCCGCTATGGTACGCTGCGGAAGCTTGGAGAGGGGGCGGTGTTAGCCCAGATATCGGCAACGGACCGAAGTTCAAAATACCGAGGTCCACCCTAAAATATCCCGTGTGTTGCTTCAAAACGGGACTTAATATAACTAAACTAAATGCCATCCTTAAAACATTATCGTGTAAAATAGTGCGAAGGAAACTTATGTCTTTAGATTTTTTTCTTGAACACTTTGGGATCTCCAGCCGTAATCTGCTAATATTAGAAGATATCAGAGTTACAGAAACAGAAGTTTGTGGGCTGGCATCATAGATCGAAGTAGAAAATTTCAATTTGCTAATTCATATAGGTTAGGTTATATTAGCTTTCCGTTTTGAAGCAACACGAGGGCTGTTTAGGGACGGACCTCGTAATTTTGAATTTCGGTCAGATGACGAGAACGACACCTAAACTGGCACCCCTCTCCAAGCTTCCTCGCCACACCAACGGGAGAGCGCTTGGGCACTGCGTATGATTTAGGGTGCAGCAAGCCCCATACGCGGCGGATCTTCGGTGGAATCGGGTTTCGGACCTGCGACCCTGCGGTCCCGAGGTCGAGACCTTACCACTAGCCAACCGCGGCCTCAATAAATCATATAATTTAAATGGTACCTGAATCTTTTAGTGTTTGGTTTTTTTTGTTGTGTAAGAACGCTATTCGAATATCTCGGTTGTCCATTAATGTTAGCTCTTGAATACCTCAAATAAGGCACCATTTCTCAAACAGAATATGATACATACTGAAAGAATATTTTCCAAATTATGGGACAATCATGGAAATGCCTCGTAAATTAACTATCGCTATGATATTATGATTCAGAATCGTTTAAAAACAAGTATAACAATCGCACTTCCGAAGATTAACGGAATTATAAATTACACAAAATATATTTGTGTACTTAAATATATTTTCAACTATTTTTTTCATACAAAAACTGATAAATATGAATCCAAACGAATTTCACTGATCATATTTTTAACAAACAGAAAATCCTCCTCTATGAAGTCTCAATTAGAATTTTATTCACTCAGAATGAGATCATCTCGCATAAAGTCAAGCTCTTCCTCTTCCGCAACATTCAGAGCTCGACACTTCGGAATAAAAGCGAATATTCCGGTGCAAATGAGCCTCCCAAAATGAATTGCCTCTCCACCATTAAGTGGATAAGCAAACAAATGAAAAACGACTCATTTAATAATTGTGCCTCCCCCCCTCCTCGAGATAATAGATAATTTCCAGCCTCGATGACATTAAATTCTAGTATTTGAAGTAATAAAAGAAAATGATGACTAAGTACCCGGATTAACGTAGATTAGGTTTCCAATGATAATGGACCGAGGGAACGATTTGATATTATTAAGCAAACATGAATTCTTTTCTTGGATGGAATGAATTATTTCTTTACGATTGTCGTTTGCGGCAATTATTGAGGTGTGGGAAGATAAGGTTTGAGGGAAATATTTATTTATAGTAACATATAATCTTTCTCGAATTGTTTTAGAGGACAAATGCATACTAAAATAATGCCAAATGGATTATTTTTAGAATTTACTGATGTAGACTAACTAGTGTGTATGTTAGTTTGAGCAAAGGCGTGAAATACTTACTGGTTTAAAAATGGAAATGTGATAATTACTGACTATTCCTTGTACAGCACCTGTTTCCAAACTTAAATGGCTACATTTTTGGCACAATAAATACAACGTGTATTTAAAAAGTTAAATTTTCTTTAAAATCTTCGATATGTGTAAAACTCAAGAAACTATTAGTACAAAGACATATTTTAAATTTTAATTACGTGTGGAATTTATTAAAGGTGTTAAAAATAATGGAATTTCATTTGAAATCTTGAGAAATAACAATAGGAATAAAATTTGTAGACATATATGTTTGACTGAAATCATTATTAGTGACTTATTAACGCATTAACGTGATTTCAAGCCACACATTACTGTTGACAACTTATTTCTAACTTCATTCTCTATGCCTCGCAATTAATTTAATTTCTTCTAAAGATAAACGGCAGTAATTTCTATCTTCTCAAAAGCGAAGTAAACAAAGATAAAGTAATGTAATCTTCAAAAAATACGACCTTGCGTTTTTGACGTTTTGAAGTGACACTAAGTTTTAGACCTCCCTGAATCTGAATTTATATAAGAGAGTTGCAATTATGTTTCTCTGTCTGTGAACATGAGTAGTGTTCATAGCTTCGACCTTTGAACATTTGTCTTAACCCTTAAAGCCTAGTATTGCCTTTAAGCAGCATACCCAATTTTATCTTCTAAAATCTTGAGAATAAGACTTAAACCCTAATGTCTGTTGTTGCTAATAGGATACATTCTGAAAATGTAATTAAATCAATTTGCAACATATAGATGGCAGCCTGAGTGCTAATAAAAAAAAAATATGTTTTTCGCTTGAGGCTGCATCTTTTTTCCTTTGTTTGTACAGCAGCCATCATCACCATCAACAATACACCCTGCACTTTTTAGCCTGGAAGATAGCATCACACATGGGGGACAAGTTCCTTCCAATAGAACGCTAATTGAAGTGTACACAGATGGCTCAAAGATAAACGATCAAACGGGCAGCGCTTTCTGTGTCATTGCAAATGACGCTATCACTAAAACCTGGAAGGCCAAGCTGAGCCCAGCCAACACTGTGTTCCAAGCAGAAATGCTAGCCCTCAAAGCAGCCATCGAGTGGGCCAACACTGCAAACGAAGATGTCAACATCTGGAGCGACAGCGAGTCTAGCCTCCAAGCTCTTAAATACTTTAATGTAAAGAACAAAATCACTCAAGAGGCACAAATGACCCTTCTGGAAAATGCCAGAATCAGGCTCGGCTGGGTTAAAGCACACATAGGCATAAAAGGCAATGAAATAGCAGATACCCTTGCGAAGGAGGCAACCACGGACGGAATTCCAACCAGCCTTCCATTCCCAAAAAGTTTCCTAAAGAAACAACTTCTACAGCTCTCACTCTCGCGTTGGCAAGCTGAGTGGGACAATGGTGAGACTGGCAGATAGGTCTACAGCATTATACCGAAATTATCTAACAAACAGCTGCACTGGTCCAGAGAATGCATCCAATTCGCCACTGGCCATGGGCCCTTCCCCAGCTACCTCAAGAGATTCGGTCTCCACTCTACAGACTACTGCGGATGTGGGGAAATAGGAAATCCCCTTCACTATGCAACGAGATGTCCACTCACTTTATCTTATCACCACAAGGCACCAAGCCCACAATTCATAGTCCATTGGTGGAAGAGCGCCCTATCCAGAAAACTCTCAAGACGAAATATAGATAACTTAATCACATTCCTGGCGAATAACGAAGACCTAATTAAAAGTCAAAATACAACACCGTCACATACTCCTGCCTAGAAATAGATACTCCCAAAGATTCACCTCCTAGAACCAGAAGTCCGAAGAAT
The DNA here is from genome assembly GCA_013235015.1 of Araneus ventricosus. NCBI lineage: Eukaryota > Metazoa > Arthropoda > Arachnida > Araneae > Araneidae > Araneus > Araneus ventricosus. The sequence continues at coordinate 246,596 of BGPR01000142.1, read as the reverse complement.
TCCCAGTTGAGCAGCAGAGCACACTAACTTAAAAACATCAACCAGCCACCACCAATTCTTCCGTAATTCATTCGAAAAATTCACCCTTCACATCACCGCCAACCCTTGAGTAACAGCGATCCCTCAGTATAAATATCAAGAGAGAACAAAAACCAGTCCCACGATTTTTAGGATGGTCACGACAATTTTCATCATATAACCGGTTGTGTTACATTATTCAATTCTTCTTCTTCGTCGCATCGAACAACACTAACAGCCCCGAATCATGGAGCTCCAACTGTATGAAAAAAATGTAACTAAATGAAACATTCAACCCTTTCACTGCACTCTAATTTGATAACTCCCCTTGTAAATTTCTATTATAATACTCGGATTGTAATCCTCACTGTGTTTTTATTCTTCTTTGTTCATGTAATTATGTTCCCTTTCAAGTGTATTTATATCCTAATGTTGTAATTTTTTTTTTTTTTTTGCTTTTCAATAAAGTTTCACACATACTCATCCAACCGACAGGGTGTCCGTATTATTATTTATTTAAATTCATCCTTGTTTGACATTATAGAATTGTATCAAGGAAATTTTTGGTCAGGAAATTATGTTGTCAGTTGGTAACAAACTGTTTTTTCAGCCATAAGCCCTACTTAAAACAAAATAGGATTTTTTAAAGTATTTTTCCCATGTTTTATTCAAGAAATGAAAATCAAAAAACATTTTAAAATCCATTTTAAAAATCGGGCTTTCAAGGGTAAAGTACTCCAAAAGTTTGTTGTTCATAGTATGACCGACTTGCCATTGTACATGCTGCTTACGACTTTCAAAGTAATTCACGGAGGTGTGTCGATGTGCTATTGTAAATTTTTATTCAATCAAATCTGTGTTGTACATTTTATCTCGGGTATCCTTTTCTTTTATTTAATTCATTGACGAAGATATCACTGTAGGTCTCCCTTAGCATTTGTGATCCCATGCTCTATTGAAGAAATGACTTGTTTCTGTATGGCTGACCAACCCTTAACGTTTATAAACGGCCTTTTGGGACACCCCGTATTTTGGGCTTCTATGGCACCGTTTCACTTGACGTCCGAGGCCGTCATCACAGTGCTCCATCTTAAGATCAGTGAGTCTCATATTTTCCTCAACTGACCTCCACTGACAACATTGCATGCCTGCTGGCATGCTAGCGAGAGATTCTAGTTACATCTCATATTCGAACTAAAAGAAAAGTTAGTTTTTTCGGGGAGAGTGCCATTTCTAGCAGTTTTCTTTGCCCATCACCTCTTACTATATATAACTTATTTATTATTAACTAACTAACTTATATATTACTATATAATAAGATATTCGTAACGAATAAAAAATATATATTTCTAGAATTATTAAAATATTTGAAGAAAGAAATTAATTATATTAAAAAAATCGTTTGGTCATAAAAGAAATTAATTTTAAAATATCGTTTGGCTGAAAAAGAAATTAATTAAAAATATCGTTTGGCATTAATTCTTTTCTAAAGGTGATAAAAAATAGTTTGGCAACGATATTGTCTTTTGCTAACGTTGCCTAAGAACGGAAAAGAATTATGATTATGAGATGGAACTTGGAATTCTATGTAAGACAGTGATTGTAACGTTTGTGATGTAAGTGTATGTGTTTGTTTTTCATGTTTGTGCTGCGGGAGACGTCCAATAAATATGTTATTTTTGATAAAGAAGGCTCCACGACTCTTCATACTATGCTGCAATACATCACACCGTCATCACAGTGTTAAGATCAGTCAGTCTCAGATTGCCTCCCACAGCCGCTGTTTTTTTTCAAGTGACCTCCACTGACAACATTGCATGTCTGCTGGCATGCTAGCGAGAGATTCTAGTTACATCTCATATTCGAACTAAAAGAAAAATTAGTTTTTTCGGGGAGAATGCCATTTCTAGCAGTTTTCTTTGCCTGTCACCTCTTACTACAATTAGCCGCAACTTAACTACTTAGTCGCAGAAGCAGAAAGATATAACACAATATTACACGACATAACGCAATATTCACAATATCGTGCAATATTGTAAAACATTATATAGCAATTTGTACTACTTGGGTAATTACTTCCTAGAAATATTTTCATTAATCCAAAATGAAATTAAAAATAAGCTGCGCACATAAACTAATTGTTACAAAATTCACGATAAATTACAGGACAAAATATAGTATTCACAATATCGTGTAACAGTGGCGAATACGGGGGGGGGCTATCGGGCAGAACCCCCCCAGAACTAAGTCAGAATTCTTGATTTTATTTAAAATCACTATAACTGTTTGATCGTAATTTCTCTTTAAAAAATAATAAAATATAATAAATGACAATATTGCTTTCTGGCTTGACAAGTTCGAAAATTTTCCTACTTTTCTAGTCATTCCACTTGTACTTGTAGCGTTGACGTTGTCGAAAACGTTTTTTGGCCAGTTATTTCATTGTATTTTTTATTAAATTATCGAAAGTATTGTATTGTTTTTTAAGATTCTTATTGTCAGGTGAGTAAAGTCTGTGAAGTTAAAGTGTTTTGGTTTACACAAGCCATGAGGTTTGACATTCGTCACGGCATACAGAATTTTTATGACCTCAGCCCCCTCCGGACCCAAATCCTGGATTCGCGACTGTCGTGTAATATTTTATAATATTATACAACAACTTGAGCTACTTGGGAAATTACTTTGCAGAAATCAAAGTATTTCTCATCAAAAATAAAAGTATAAACAAGTTGCTCACATAAATTAATTCTTACACATTTCTAAACAAGGCGACAGAATAGTTTTATGAAGAACTTTCTTCTTTTAATGTCTGGTGACGTTAGCATTGCATCCATATGATAAATTTGCAATCTGAAAAATTTTATGTAATGGAAGCATAGAGAAAGATCACAATTCGCATCTCAAAAGATTAAAACAATCTTATTTGAAAGCAAATTTCTAATAACTCAGCATACGATTTCATCAAGAGGATAAAACTCGAACAACACCCACGTCGGCACAAATTCTTCGTAAACGAATCCATAGAAAGTTACAAATTACGGGAGATATCTGAGGCCTTTTGTGCATGACATCCCCAACACCCTCTTATCTCGAAAGCTCCGGTTCTTCGCCGGCAAAACAGAAAACGATTTCCAGCGTCATTTCGACAGCACTAATGCTGCCAACCCATAAATATTAAAATCGACGACTTGAGTCATGGCTCGCGGAAGCAGGGAGTGGGTGGGGAGGGGAGATTTAGAGTCTAGTTCAGAAAGTCTTTTAAAGAATATAGTGAAAGGAAAGAGCGGTAGTTTTGCGCCGAAAGAACGCGGATCTGGGAATGACATGAATCGTTTCAAAATGATTGGAAGCGAGCTTGTCTTTGAAGTTCGGTTATGGATCTTGTTTGAAAGATATGATTTTCGCTGGATGATGAATTCAATATGGACCCCTTTTTGAAAAAGGAATCGACATTTAGAGGGATCTTTATGCTATTGCGGCTTCCACACTGGAAGCGTCCGAAGAAAGGCAGGGAGGTATAATACACTTTCAACTCTAAATAACGAGTTCGGCTTTAACGAGAATTCCACTATTATGAATTAGGACTAAGGGAAGCTATTTTTGGCGTAATGCAGGCTTCTTGCAGAAGAATTTCCCAAATATTTTGAATCCATTTCGAATATAATCCTTAGCCCTTGATAAAGTGGACTAGAATGGATTCCTTGTTTGCTTAATTCGTTTCTCTCAGAGTATTTTTCTTAGTTTTTTGCTTTCTTTGAATGATTTTGATTTGCTCTGGTTTTCTGTTTTTGTATGCAGCTTGTTATGCACAGGAAGCGAGTTTGCCAATATCACTTGTTAGTCTCGTAAAGTAGAGACAGGCAGCTTGAGTAATACTAGTTGTGAAGAGCTGCTGGATAAGTTAAAAGTGTCCTGGCTTATTGCATGCAGTGGAATTTCTATGAGATGGAGCATTTTTAGAAATGACGAATCGTATGATTTAAAATAGACATTTATTAGACGACCACATTTAAGAACATATTTACATATCGCATCTTATAGTGAAGCAACAGCTTACAGCTGAAGTCTCTCCGAGGAGAGAATGCTTAGAGAACCGTAGGTCTCTCTCCTTCACTTCTAAATGACATAGTAGAGACAAGTATATATACTCTAATAATCATCTACATATCAGCTGCGGGAATCGAATAGACAACGTCATACGATTCCGATTAAACAGCTGCTAAAAATGGATGTCATGTGAAGTGATTAGTTTAAAGAAAGAATGCTTCAAATCTTAGAATAAAGGTACGAGAGACAATTTAGAAAAGATGCAAGCTTCTTAGCTTATAATGCAGAATTTCCCAACACAGCTGCCATTGCGCACTACTTAAACAATGTCTAAATTTTATTATTTAAATTTTATTGCTTCTGTTTAAAGTTTAAGATAAAATGTTTTTAAATTTGCTTATTCTACTTTTTCTAGTTGATTGTTTTTGAGCTCACTATTATGAATGATATGCAATGCACAGTCAAAGAGATAACGATAAAGATAAATATGTATGTTTTTATAGCGAGTAAAATTTAAGCGATTTTTCTTTAAAACATTGATGAGAGATCTAAAAAATCATATTTTTCTGTCCCTCTTTTTACTTTCTCGTATACGAAATATACAAAGAGAAAGTATTGTAATCGTTAAAAAATTCGAACTCGAGATTTTGACGAATCTCCACGTTTTAAACCTCCCTGATTCCGAACAACACAATTTTGGAATTATGTCTGTCTGTGTGTCCGTGAACACGATAAATAAAAAATTATTAAAGCTACAGGGATGAAATTTGGCATGTGGTCTTTACACATTATTTGTAGGTTTCTATCAAATTTTGGAATGTAGGTTTTGTATTTGTAGGTTCCTATCTACGGGAAGTCTGTCTGTCAGCTTTCATGTGGACATTATAACTCAAAAACTTGAATAGATAGATGAATAAAATATGATTCATAGTTTTATCATCATGAATGTAGGTCCGTATCGAATTTTGGAACAAATCCGTCGAAGGGTTGATTGTCGTCGGTCTGTATAATCGCAACAACTTCTTAACAAAATGATTTAGATAAATGAAATTTGGTATGTGACCTTCTTACTTTAATTGTAGATTTGTGTCCAATTTTTGTGTCAATCGGTTAAAACAAAGGCGTTCAAATTGCATAATTAATTTTTCTAATTCGATTATCCATGCGCATGCGTACTGGTAGCAATCTCTGTGCACGCGGAAGTTATTGAGAGAATTACGTCACTTAGTCCTTGAGCTTGCAAGAGTGGAAGCAGAGTGTTATAGATGCGTTTTATTCGGTACTCATCTCTTTGAATTTGATTCTTTACCTAAATAATTTGCAATCACCTAATCCTTAATAATATAATAAATGTGAAAGTGTGTCTGTCTGTCTGTTTGTTACGCTTTCACGGCAAAACTACCAAACCAATTTGGATGAAAATTGTCAGAGTTGTAGCTTAAAACCCAGGAAAGAACATAGGGTAGGTGAAATCACGTTAAATTAATTATTTTTGACTACAGATAAAAATTAAATAATTAACAAAGAAAGCCCATTGACTCCGCGATTCGCCATGAAGATTATTTTATTTTTCAATCAACTGTCACGTGATCCTTCAGGAATGCGAAAACAGGTGGAATAAACTATTTTTAAAATCAACTATCACGTGATCATTTTTTCCGCTGTAACTTCGGAACAAATTGCCCGAAAAACAATATTTTTATATCATCCTTAAGTTCAAAATTTTACCGCTTCAATTATATCAATTTTATTTCTGTGACATTTTTCTTCAATTTTTATTAATTTTTAAAATTTAATAACTTTAATTACGTGCAGACGATTTTGAAATAGCGCAAATTCATAGCTACTCCGTTGCTAGGAAACGGTTAGACTTTGAACTAATTTATCTTTATTTCTGAAAATTTTGCTTATGTTTATAAATATCTATAAAATAAGGCAGAAATTACATGTATCTGTCTGTCTGTCGGTCGGTCGGTCACAAGAACTCCTCCTAAATGGTGAACGGTAGCGACATGAAATTTACACACGACATTCTAGAGCATATTTCTAGGTCATAGGTGCTATTTTCAACTTTCAGAGTTAATTAGTTCTTGAGATATTTAATCAAATAAAGAAAATTAGCCGCTTTTAAGCTTAATGCTTAGACGTTTTTTGCCAATAACTTGTGAAATATTTATTACACAGCAATTGTTTGATGCCATTTTAAAGACCAGAAAATGATCCTTTTAATGCTATTAAATTCCATTGCGATGAAATGTTTTCTCTGATTGTCATTAAGAATTAAAAAAAATATTTTTAACGTAATTTCTAACAATACTTTTTATTCTTATAGAAATAAATTCAAGCCAAATTACTGATTCGCGCGCTGGTTTTTGCCAGTGTTAAAGTTAATATAAGAAAATATTGCTTTCTTTGACCATAAACAACAAAGGAGACTTTACACTTCCGGTTTCCAGTTGTCGTAGCATTTACAGCTTTTAATACGGTTACACAGTGATCCAATGACGTTAGTGAATTATTCTCTCGATGTGTTGTTTAATTTTCACAGTGAGATATTACAGAATATCCACCTGGAGATACGGTAATGGGCATTAACAAGGAACAACATATTCTGTAGAGCTCTTCAACATCTTAGAATTGTCAGGGGCACCTTCCGACAAGCGAGATTGAATGTCGGTGTGCCAGTACTACTAATACGTAACCTCGATATACCGAGACTGCGCAATGGCACACGGTTACAAATTACAAACCTAGGTCCAAACGTCATGAAAGCTACTGTTATGACTGATATAGGGAGAAGAGAGAGTTTTTGATTCCACGCCTTCCGATAATACCGAAGGATTTATCATCTCAGTTCAAAAGGTAACGAATCCCTTTAAAAATATCATTTGCCAGGCTCAGGGCCAGACACTGAAAGTGGCAGGCGTACATTTGAAAAAACCATATTTTTCCCATGGGCAACTATATGTGGCCTGTTCACGTGTGTCCAGCCCACACCACCATCCGTGCAAATAACGTGGTATACAAAAGTATATTAGCATAGATAAACAATTTACATAACTATATCAGCATACATGTACAGTACACTCCTGTCAGCCGTCCAATTGAGTATTATCAACTGTCAGAACTTTTACTTTCCCCTTTCAAAATGCAACAAAACATTTACATTCGTGAATTAAAAAAAAGAATAATTCAAATTCTTCGCGCACGAAGTCGCTGTTAACAGTTAGTCTACGATAAAAACCTTCCGATAGTCATTGGATTCTGGGTTACAGTAGGTTCGAATTTTTTTATCCTCTTTGGGGGAGGGGAAACAGCGCCGTTTTGGGGAAGTATACGAGAAAATTTATGGGTGACCACTCCCGCTGGTTTAATAATTGATAAAAAGTTTAGTTTAATTATACATTAACGACCCGTTTTGAAGCAATATGAGGACTAATTTGGGACGGATCTCGTAAGTTTGAACCGCGGCCACATGACGAGGACGACACTTGAATTGGCACCTCCTCTTCAAACTTCCACACCACACCAGCGGGAGGACATTTGACCTATCTATGATTTAGCGTGCAACATGCACAATACACGGCGGATCTGAGGTGGAATCGGGTTCCGAATCCGGGACCTTACCACTGCGGTCTGAATTGAATAAAAGGAAAAAAAAGCTATAACGGGTATGCTTTCAGCGCTCCTTCGATTGCCTGACCTTTCTTGTGACATAGGGGGACTACAAGTTTAAACAGAAATTAAGCATGATGGTTGGAGCTGGAGAATTATAGTAAAAATATTTGGGCTTAGATTTTTCTTTCTAGAATCTGATAACGCTGATAAAGCTATTGTTACAGTCATGGAAAGTCGCTTCCCAGCAATGCAGGTCTTATGGTTGGGAAGAGAGTTTTACAAGGTGAAGCGTGGAGTGACCTCAGCGACTCTCGTGGCACGCATGACCTTGGCGACAAACTTGGCGACCATTTTGGCGACTTGGCGACAAATAGATTATTCCCGAAAATGCAACCCTTTTCTCGATATTTCTATTAGGGGCCGAGATCTAGGTTTTTCCTGAAAATTCTATGTGACGTCACGGCCTATCGGGGAGAGTATATAAGACCGCGTTGTTATCACGGTAGCGTCTTTGATCGACTGGTTACTTCACTGTGAAGCGTAAACGTCTTTGGAGTTCTATCTGCTGTGTGAGCTAATCAGCTGGTGAGCTGAGCTGTTATTGTCGTGACTAATTATTTGCTGACTGTTTGTGCTGTTAGATATCAAAGTGCTGAACTGTCATTACCTGCGAATTGTTGTCTATTTACATTGGTAATCTGTGCAAGGACTATTGTTTCCTGCACCTGTGCTACGTGTTTTCCTGCATATTTGTAAATAAACCTTCATTCTCCATTATCCTGCGTGTTGGACTGTTTACACCATACACCTACGGTAAGATTTAGCGCAACACTATGATACTACGAAGCGAAGAGGTATATGGTGAAAATGATGAACTTGTCAAAGGGATTTCAACATGGGAAGAGGAAGGCGAAATAAATGACGGTGTCAGGACCGCTTCTCAGTAAATGGAAGCATTGAATATTTTCGAATATTTTTACAGTGATTCAACAGTTCCAGTACCAGAAATTGCTGCATTCCATAAAAGACAGAATTATATTATCGACAATGCGTAAGTAAAAACAGTCTGCTTTGGATATGCTTTTCAATAAAAACAGTTCCAAATTTTTATTTTCACTATTCTTTGTTGCATTTTGCTGCATTATGATTCGTTTAGAACGAGAAGTCCATTATAAATGTAAGTTGCACCGCAATTATGCATTATCGTTCTAACGGATTTTTACTGTATTTTTACCCATTTGTGTAAGTCCAGTATGGTTTGATTGTTAGGTTCCTAATAAATACCCTGTTATGCGAATCCGTATTATACGAAGCAAAGAACTTGTACGAGAAAAAAGGGGCTAGCTGCCAAGAATGATAAAAAGCTTACTATTAATCTCAAATACGAAGTACAGAAATAGAAAATATTGTAATCGTAAAAAAATTTGACCTCGAGATATTCACGAATAACCAGGTTTTAGACAACTCTGAGTCGGAGAAAATCGTGTTTGGAATTATGTCTGTCTGTGGACTCGATAATTCAAAACGGAATAAATTAGAAGAAAGCAAGTTATGTGGTTCCTGCACAAAAAAAATTGTAGGTTGAAATTTGTGCCAAAATCCATCAGCGGGAAGTCTGTCTGTCTTCCCGCCTGTGTGCATGTGAAAGCCGCGGGGGCCTAGTGGTGAGGTGTCGGCTTTCGAGCCGGAGCGTTCCAGGTTCGAAACTCGATTCCACTGAAAATCCGTTGTGTATTGGGCCCTTTGCACGCTAAATCGTATGACGGGAGCCAAACGTTCTCCCGCTGGTGTGGCGCGGAAGTTTGGACATGGGGGCGACAGCTCAAGTGTCCACCTTGTCATCTGATGACGGTGCAAAGTTACGAGGTCCGTCCCAAGATATCCCTCGCGTTGCTTCAAAACGGGACGTTAATGTAACTAAACTCTGTGCATGTGTATGAGTTAGCTGAAAAACCTGCTAAATTTGTCATTAACGCAAAGCGCTGGAAAAATGAAATTTGCGATATCATTTCATCACTAGATTTGCTGTCTTGTATCAAATTTTGGAAGAAATTTGCTAAAGTAATGACTGTGTTTCGGTCTTTCTATTCATTTGTATGTGAAAGCGGTATCTGAAAAACCTGCTAAATTTATGAATTTCATTCAGCATGTGTTCTTTACACCAACATTGTAGATCATCGTCAAATTTTATAAGTATGATGTAATACACGCCAAATACGGTTTTCTTCCTCGTCACTTCTGCGATTCCACTGAAGATCCGCCGTGTATGGGGCCTGTTGCACGCTAAATCATACGCAGTGGCCAAACGTCCTCCCGTTGGTGTGGCGTGGAAGTTTGGAGAGGGGGTGCCAGCTCAAGTGTCGCCCTTGTCATCTGACCGTGGTTCAAAATGACGAGGTCCGTCCCAAAATAGCCCTAGTGTTGCTTCAAAACGGGACGTTAATATAACTAAAACTAAATCCTCGTCACTTCTGATCGCCATTCGACGACGGCACTTTCTCTTCTCTATTTTCTCTCTGGACTTTCTTCAACATTTTCTTGGCTTCTATTCTGAACCTTTTGTTAAAATAAACTTTCCCTTTAGATAATTTCTTTTAACTGAGATACTTTGATAAATTCTATATTTCTTAGTATTTTTGAAGTTCCGTCCGGAGCTTTGCGCTTCTTTCAGTTGAAGGATCTTCTTTAAACTGAATTATTCTGCTAAGTCTAAGCCTTTCTTTACGCTTTGATCAGAGGCGGCCCGAGGCCCGGGCAAACTGGGCAACTGCCCGTGGCGCCAAAGCTCTAACGTAAAGAGGAGAAAGAAATGGTTTGATTGACACGAGAGCTCCGGCGAAAACGGCAAAAATTTTCTTTCCATTTTGGCGCCCCCTCTTTAATTTTTCGTACAGGCGATCAGCTCAAGCTTCTCTACACACTGGAGAGGTCTCAAAATCTGTTCCACGAACATCAGGCCATAAAATTTCGTGGGTCATTCACAGGTCCGACTGAACCGACTGCAAACACGGGCAACCCGATCCTAAGGGGATCGGGTTGAAGGTGCGGTCCGGTCTACTGTGCCCCCTCCTCACCCTGCTTTCAAAACGGGCCCTCCCTGCCCTAATTTCCCTAGAATGACTTCCTCCCACACACTCCCCTCCTAATTTCGTGGTTTTTCCTTTGATTCGAGAGGCTCGCTCCCCCTAACCGACTATTGTATTTCAGTTTTATGGCATAGTGGGCCGAAAAAATGTTGAACCTGATGAAAATGTAACTTTTCCCCTAGTCTACTACACCATTTCTCATCGGATTCTTACTTTGACGAAACGTTCTGGCACACTGTGTTGAAAGAAAAACTGCTGAATGTCACGCTTTATTTTTATTTTGAACAGCAAATTTAAATTGTGGAAACGTTATACCTTTGAGTGTTATGTATTTCGCTAAAATGTCTGAAAAAAAGAAACAATCAGGTACGTTTCATAGGAGAAGAAATGCACGGACAGCAGCAGAAAACGAAAAGCAAACGTCTATTTTGAAAAAAAATCATCAAAATAGAAAATATTGAATCCAGAGAAGGTCTGTCAACAACAATTGAAGTAAGATCTTTAACTTCAGAAAACTTTAAGAAAGACAATATAACTTATTGTTCGAACCAAGAACAAAAAGTTCCTGTGAATTCAACATCACAGGTAATTTTGTTATTATCATTCTGGTTTGTTATTTTAAAATTTTCAGAATTAAATATCCATTTGAAAGATATAAATTTTCGATATTGACAATATTAACATTGACAATTATACAAAAATTCTAAATATTAAAATCCCATACATAAAATTTTAGTTATTTTTTAAAATTATGTTTATATATTACTGAGCAGAAAGCTTGGAAGTGCGCAATGGGTTAAGTTATATCAAACGTTGTGTTGGTTTTGTTGGAACATTTTTGTGCACCTTCTGTATGATTATTCAAAAGAACTTAACTCGTATGATTTTTGTAAGCTAGATAAGCACGTTAATCAGGACCAAATGCGAGAGCATGCAAAGTTACAATTACTTGAACCAGAAGCAGTAGAACATTTAAACGTCTTAAGTGACTGTGAAGAATCTAGCAATAAAGAAGACGACAAAACTAGTTTGCAATACAGACAACAGTACTGAGAGTAATAAGGTTTGTTGGATTTTAACATAAGCATTACTCTTGAAATAATATTCCAACTGTTTTTTGAAAATTCAAATTTGTAAGTATAAAGATCCCATTACATTTCTTCCAATCATCAGAAAGTGCCAAACATTAGAAGAAAACTTGTAAAATTACATATTATTTCACAGAAATTTTTATTTTTTGTTTCTTGATAAGTTTCTGATTTAAAAAGAAATTGTAACACGGCTAAAAAAAAAAGTAATAAATCAAAGTTTCAGATCGATAAGGAAAGTATCAGGGCCGGATTACCACATAGGCAATGTAGGCAACTGCCTATGAGCCTTGCAACTTTGGGGAGGCCGCCGATATTATTATTATTTAATTATTTTCAGGACTTCCATTTGATTTACAAGAAGTGTCTTCCTGAACTTACTGAACTTAAAATCCATTGTCGTTTAAATTCAGAACATTATTCTTGGAATATTTTTAATGTTTTCGAATTTATTAGCAGATGAATGGGTCACATGTCAACAGTCCTAGGATACTTTTTATTAGAATATTCAAATTGTATTAAAAAGTTTCGTAATTTTTTAACCATTTTATTTAAAATAACTTTTAAATTTCGATTTTTTTTATACTCGAGATTTAAAACTTTTTTTTGAAGATTAACCGCAAAGAAAGGTTTTATTTCAGTTTTTCATATTGCTTGTTGCTCAAAAACTGCTTATTTAGATATTAAATTTAAATCAATAAAGTTATCTGGTTTGGGAAGTTGGGGTGGGGCAAAAACTTACATTGCCTATACTGCCCTCCTAAGTGTAAAAGGCGTATCTCAATTTTTTCAATTTTCAGATTTTTTCTACTTAGTAATGTTTGTGATCTGCCCGACATTATTCCTAAGCAAAAAGACGGCATCTTATTAAAAAATAGTAGAAAACCACTAAAGAATTATGCGTCTCTTATAAACCTAACGCAGTATATTTTTCTGACTCTACCAGTAACTGTTGCTACTGGCGAGAGAAGTTTTTCGAAACTGATTAAAACATATATGCGATCTAGTATGTCACAGGAGCGACTAGTTGGTTTGGCAACCATATCAATTGAACGGGACCTTCTGTAGATCATTGATATTGAAACTATTATGAAAGATTTTGCAGATAAAAAGTCAAGAAAAGTGATCATGTGAAGAGATTTTATGATACTGTGTAAAGAATCATACATTTTTAAAATAAATTTATTCAAAACATGATTTTAGTTTCTGTAGGACTTCTTTATATTCTTAAATATTTCTGAAATTAAGAAATCTGACCATAACATTAGTAAGTCATATTTGCAGGTAAAGCATGCATATTTCTAAGTAAAATTTTGTTGGACATTTAAAATGGAGACCATATAGAATTTAAAAATTACGTTGGTTGGGGTGGCGCCAAATCGTTGTCTTGCCCGGTTGGTAGAATTACCTCGGGTCGCCTCTGGCTTTGAGAATAAGGGGCTTATTGTTTTCATTTCCATCTGAGCTACCGACACTGCACGAAATGCGCAAAACCTGAACTACACAGGCATATTCCAAGTGTCATTTTCTCCAAATTCACTCTGATAAATATTATATATGATAATATTAATAATATGATGCCTTGATATTATGAAAATAATTGATCCATCGGTTAAGGTAACATGGAAATTGACTATACTTCAGAATCTAGGATTTCGGTCTGGAGGGGTTGAGGTATAACAATTTTTGTATCGTCGTGACGAATGTCAAACCTTATGGCTTATGTAAACCAAAACACTTTACGTTTACAGACTTTACTCACCTGACAATAAAAATCGTAAAGAACATACAATGCTTTCGATAATTTAATAAAAAACACAATGAAATAACTAGAAAAAACATGTTTTCGACCGCGCCAACGCTACAAATACAAGTGGAATGACTACGAAAGTGGGAAAATTTTCGAGCCTCTCTAAAGCCAGGAAGAAATGTTATCACTTTTTTTAACGGGAGATTAAGAAAAAACAGCTTTAGTGATTTTAAATAAAATAAAGAATTCTGATCTAGCCCTGGGGAGGGGCTACAACCCATAGCCCCCTGTATTTGCCACTGCTTCAGTGAAAACTAAGAACTTTAAAGTAGAACTCAAACAAGTAATTTCGTTAGAAAATTAATAATTGTCTTGAGAACCTCTCTGCAAAGATTTGGTAGAGCAGTCAGGATTGCTTCCAGCAAAATCAGAAGAGCAAGAAAAAATGGCGCCATAATTGACGTGAGATAGATGCCCCTTAAGATAATGTGGTAACAATATCAAGGGTCTGTGATGGATAATATTTTTTGACAGATTGTCCGTTTATCATACACTTGTAACATATAGAGATGAGATTTTCTAAATTTCAACACGGGATGTTCAAGAATTTCTTTTTTTGAGGGGGAGAGGAGGGTAAATTTTTTAATCATGGCAGAAAGTCATAAACTAGAACTGTCGTTACTAATCTGTGAGGTCAGGTCATTTACGATGATATTATAAGACGACGATGTCATAAGGCTTATTACGATGATGTCATAAGGAGACGATGTCATAAGGCTTATTACGATAATGTCATAAGGCTTATTACGATGATGTCATAAGGCGGCGATATCATAAGGCTTATTACAATGATGCGATAAAGCTTATTACGTTGATGTCATAAGGCGACGATGTCATAAGGCTTATTACGTAGATGTCATAAGGCGATGATATTCTATACCAGTGGTGGCGAACCTACGATCCGCGGGTCAGACGCTGACCCACGAAGGCTTTTTAAATGCCCCACGCGTTGATTTTTATAAACTTACTAGCTGTAACCCGCGACTTAGTGCGCGAAGAATTTGAAGTATTAAATTTTTTAAATTCACGAATGTAAATGTTTCGTTACATGTTGAAAGGGAAAATTAAAAGTTTTGACGGTTGATAATACATTATTGGACGACTAACAGGAGTGTTTGCTATTATAGTTAGGTAATTTGTTTATCTATGCTAACACACTTTTGTACACTACGTTTTTTTGTTTTACGTTTTTTGAATGGATGTAGAGGTTTTGTGGTCTGGACACACGTGAACACGCCACATATGTTGCCTATGGGAAAAATATGGTTTTCCAAATGTACGCCTGCCCCTTTGAGTGTCTGGCCCTGAGCCTACCTTTTGAAATTGGATGGCAAATCCTTCGGTATTATCGGAATGCGTGAAATTAAAACACTCTCTCGTTTTTAAACACTCTCACGACGTTTGGACCTAGGTGTGCAATTTGTAACCGTGCGCAGTCTTGGTACATCGAGGTTACGTATCAATAGTACTGGCACACCGACTTTTAATATCAGCTTGTCGGAAGGTACCCCTGGCAATTCTAAGGAGTTCAAGAACTCTACAGGATATGATGTTACTTGTAACATATATTTTTTTTTATTTATCTGACTTAAACTTTCATTAATCAGTGCCAAAATTACTAAATCAACAACCATTCTCTATTCCTCATATATTCTCCGTTACTGTAAATTACATCATTGTACTCAATGGTATCATCAAGCCCTTATAATCTGTGTACCATCCATCATGCTATATGTCATCCACTTCTACCATTTAAAAGAATACATAAAACAAAATACTATATCGTCGCATATTTACCTTTAGTTATAATAAACTTTAGTTTCTAAATTTTAATCTAAAAACTCTTGCAGCTATATTATATCTATCAATAGATTTCTGTCCCGGCGTCAATTTATCGACAGCTTCTTGAATAAAATCTGATATGGAAAAGATACAAATATAAATCACTAAAATTAAATAGACTGCAAACTCGAAAAATGAAAATCAAGCGTCGAGTTGAGTAATTACATTTATTATTCCATTAATAAATTATTTGTTTATTTTCTCTGAAAGATCACATAATCGCGGCTTTCTTTATGATCACGTGATGTTTGACATTCAAAATAAGTTATTCCACGTGTAGTTTGGCCGTGAAAGCGTAACAAACAGACAGGCACACTTTCTCATTTAATATATTATTAAGGATTTATTATTTCTTCGGAAACGCAGGTAAAAATGACAGGTGATGTGAACTGCAGTGATTTTTTAATCTAATTAAATAAGCTTTAGAATTCTTTAAGAACCAATGAAAACATTGCCAAACGATATTTGAAAAAAAAAATAAACAGAAAAAATAATGGCAAAGTAATTACACCGTTGCCTAGCAACTCATCAGTATCAATTCTAGTATCATTAAATTTGATTTATTTTAAAATCGTCTGCGTGTCAACTTTTTTAAATTTTGAAAAATTAATACAAATTGAAGGGAAAATGTCACAGATATAAAATTGATATCACTAAAAAGGTAAAATTTTGAACTTTAAGATGGTATAAAAATAACTTTCGGGGGATAATTTGCTCCGAACTTACAGCGGAAAAACGGTTTCGGTTACTTTTTAATTAACTGACTGTTTAATTAACTTTAGCGCTTTAAAAAGTTGACAGTAATCTTACCCTAGTCTTAATTAATAAGTGTGCAAAGTTTGGTTGAAATCAGTGCCGTGGTTTAGGAGGAGATGTGGAACATAGATACAAACATACATACATACATACATACAAACATACAAACCCACAATGACTTTTATTTATATTAAGATTTTTCAGAAATCGAAAATATATAAAAAATTAAAGTAAAAATATCTAATGTTGAATTTATATAAAAAATGACGTTAGGCTGTCTTTTTCAAACAGCCGCTGATGTTAAAGGCGAAGGAATACTTTACTCGCGTGATTCTTTTTGAATTTTCAATTTTTTTCTGTAACTTCTGTTGTTACCATTTATCTCTAAAATAAGACAATAGTTATGTTTTTAACATGTGTAGTTAGCGAGATATAGAAGATCTCCCATACAACGTTTTTTATGGCGTTTTGGCGTGTGAATCAAATTCCTTCCTGAGACCCCAATGGAAGGAACTTAATCCTACGTTAAAATGTTTTAATGTGGACTTCCGCTAATGGATTTTCTATCGCACCTGTGTGTGACTCATGACAGTAGGCCATAAACTTGGCGCGAAAAATTCGCTACATCGTAGGAAGGTGATTTACCAGCTCGCAGTGTTGTACTAATTCTCTTTTAGAGATAAGGCTGTGTGTAAGTGAATGAAAGGGGTCAACTGTTAAGTTTTTGTGTTTCTAAATTATGGTACCCTTTCTACCACACACACCCCTTTCCAAGTGACGCCACTGTCTTAGTGACCCACGGGCTGGTATTAAAAAAATAAAGACAAAAATTTGACCAACTTCCCTAAAATGTTCGCCATCACTGTTGCATACATAGTAAAGGTTGGCAAAAAGAATATTCCAGAAAAAAGTTTTGAAAATGAAATCCTCTGATCTTTCCTTAAAAAAATGCTTTTAATATGAACCACTAAATTTGAAGTAAAACAATGATATTTTTCCAAACTAAGAAAATAAGACGGAAACTAGGTATGTGGCTCTCTCATCTAATCCGGAACATCTGGTCACCTTACTGCAACTCTTAGAATAAGAGAGTATAAGCGAAATTCGGTATGATGGACTTAAATTTTAACACAATATCAGTAATCATTTTGACACCAGGCATTAAACAGCGATGAGGAAACAGGGAAGAGGTTCCACAGGTTCCAGGAAGACTACTTCCCAAATCACACTCGTTTTAAAAGGAGCTATTCTTCCGGTTGTGATGGATAATTCATTGGCGGAAGTGCTAATGATTCATTCTGTCAGCAGCGGCAAGGAAAAATGATAATGATGGCTCCACTGATGGATTGCTGTGTCGCGACGCAAGCATCCTGGATCGCTTTGTGTGCCATTTTGTGTCAAAAATGTGTCGGAAGTGATGTGAAATCTATATCTCTCTTTCTCATAATTTTAAATCTGTCGGTCCGTCAGGAAATGATGCTGAAGGTTATATTTTAGCACAGAAAACACATTTTTCGTAATCTTTATGATAAGAAAGGAAGCTCATACCTAAGAATGTTGTTGTCGTGCTAACGTCCGGTATGGACTTTGATGTTGATTGGTTAGGAAGAAGAGAGTCTTCTTCCTAACAACAACAACAAAAAGCAGGAGTAGTCTCCCCTTATCTTTCTTGTATACTTACACGATATGGAGCTTTTTGTGTTTATCTTCGTAGTACAGTGAAGAAAACCGTGTATGCAATTTTTTCTGCTCCCATTTGTCCAATTAGGTCAGAAATTTCATACAGCTTTATAATTTGGGAGTAAAAATCAAATATTCAGTTTCAAATAAAATTCCTTTCTCATCATTCTTCTAAATTGCGTTTGGAATTATCGCGTTCACATATAGTATAGGAATATATCGACTGATACACAATCAATTAGTTGACGGATTTTGTCCAGAATTTGATAAAAGTTTAGTATGAAGACTACATACCTAATATTATTCGTGTAGCTTGTTCCTTATTTGAGTTAACATGTTTACAGACAAAGTGAGAGTCATGCCACAGACATGTTTAGTTTCAGGGAGTTTTAAAACGATGAGCTACATCAAAATATCTCGAAGTCATTTATTTATTTAAAAGAAAAGCACACAATAGAGAAAAATGCAGTTACGAAGTGCTGAAACAAAATGAGCATCAAAAAACAAAGAGCAAAAGCCGTAATTAATAAATCTTAATGATATTAAAAGACTAATTAGAAAATTAAATGCTGTCGTCATAAAAACATTAAAAACATGGTAAAAATATAAAAGTTCTAATCATTAAATCATAATTTTTTTTATAAATGCATAAATAATTTAAAAGTTGAACACACACAGTCGCAAAACCAGAGAGAACAAACAGAACAAACACCAAAAGGCATACTAGGATTTTAAAAGTTGTATACAGTCATCTTAATAACAAAAAACGCATTAAGGATTAAAGAATTAAAATGATTAAATCAATTTTTTGACCATTACGATATTTTCTTTTATATGCTTCATCCACCAGAAAGTAAAGAAAAACACATTTATTATCTGTTATTCGCAGCAATAATACAATTAAGTATTTAAAAGTTGATTGATAATGTTACAAAATAACGAAGTAAGTTTTTGCGTGAGTTTTGCGTTGATTTAAATCTATTTAACAACAAATCGTTAAAAAAAAGCTTTATCGCGACAATATGCTTTTAGTGAATATGGTTTTAGCTGTATAAAAAATTTGCGAATTCGTTTTCAGCAAGACACTCTGTTTTGGAATTTCATCTGCATTACTATGGCATCACTATTTAAATTCTTTTATCGTTCAAAAACAATTTAAATGAACTAAATGTTAAATGGAATGATTGGATGGAACTTCCCAAAATGTATCTTTTTGCAGAAGATAAAAAAATGAGAATTCAAACTAACTATCAACAATTGTCCTAAATCTAGCTAAATCTGAAAAAAAGTTAGGCTCTTATTTATGATAAAAAAATAAGCATTATATTAACCCTCTCAGTCCCAGTGATGCCATTTGGAATCATCATATTCATTATTTTTTGTTCGGTATCTGATACCAAATGGACATCATTAATTTCTTCGCATTTTCTTCTTTTCAAATTCTTACCAATATTTGGTTGCAATATCTATATTATCTATTGAAAAAGTGCTTTTTTGAACTTCACTTCATTCAACAAAAGATTTCAAAGTAAAAAAAAAATAATTTTAACATAATTTAAATGAAATTACAGGTGCAATTTCATTCTTATTATTTTTATACATATTAAAATATTTTCTGAGATGTTTCTGATAAATAATTATTTTAAAATTTGGGTTTTTATGTTTCCTGAAATATCATGAAACCAATTGGAATCCCTTTGAATTTTAATTTAAAAATCTGAAATAATTTTTTTTTGCTTTTTGAACTTTCATATTAGGCCCAAAAAACACATAGTTTTTGTAATTTTTTAATGATCATGTAAAAAAGCTAAAAACAAAATTTTTTCAAAAGATTTAAAAATCTTACTAAAGATGAAATAGGATGGATACGAAACCCTTTTAATTTCAAAATTCTAGCATCCAATCTTTCTTTGCATGAAAAAGAACAATTATGTGATATTTCATCGGATGGAACATTAAAAGAAAAATTAAAATCGACAAATTATCAAAAATTTTGGTAATTAATTAAAGAGGATCACTGAGAGTTGAAGTTAAAACAATAATGCAGAATATCTGATAGAAAGATATCATGTTTTATTATTATTGTATAAATACAATCATCTAAAACTGTATCACAATAATTATGGAGTACATATCACAAATTTTAGAATTTTAGAATTAATAATAAATTCTTGGGACTGAAAGGGTTAAGCAACGCACATTCTCGTTCCACTGCAGATCGTCGAGTCGTCGACGATTTGAATCACTAGATGGCTCTGGTAGTCGAACCGTTAAGGCAGAAAGAAAATTTTGGAACCGACGTAAATCAAACGTGATATTTTGAAGATGTGATGCCAGTTTTAATGAACGCCACGGAGACGATACATTAGTACGTTTATGTTAATTTTTAAAGCCAAATATCATGAAGCGGCGAAAAAATGATACTATGCCTCCGGGCGCCTTTTACCCATGTTTTGCCACTGTCTGAAATTGATAAAGAATTTCTTAAGAAACAAATTTGATTGTCAATTTCGGCAGTTTAAATTAGAAGAATGCTGCAGTGACATTTCTCCCCCTTATTCTCTTCCCGTATGAACTGCGTGACTGAAATTTCAGGTTGGAAAAAACAGCAATTTACATGAAGGAGAAAACCCCAGAAATTTTGTTCTTTTACTTAGTTATGAATTAATACATTCTGGGTTTCGAAGTTTATTTTGAAAGAAAATCCCAAACTTATTCCTGTATTTTTACTATTAATTTTTATTATTAATGTTTAAAAATTATGACTAATATAAAATTAATGATAGTTATGTCATAATACACGTGTTATCCTCGATTTCTCTCTACAGAAAAGAGGGGTGATAGAACACCAAGGTGAATCTTATTTACCGTATAATTGTACCGACATCATAAATTATACAGCGAAAAAAAACCTAAAAGATCGCCAATACTGTAGATTCTTGTTGGATTATGTGTTCTTTATTTTTGTTGAAGAAAGGATTGCTTCATTGATTTATGTGACAAATCAAAGACATTTAAATCTGCAAAGCATAGATGCATTAATATGAGGGATTTACAATCAAAACTGGGACCGCTGTGGCTTCGTGAACAGAGGATCGTGGTCCGAGATCCAATTCTACCGGAGAGTAGCCATCTGAGGTAGGACGGAGCACGTTAAACCAAACTTCCTCCCACTACTATGGCCCCGAAGCATGGAGGGGCCGCCGGCTCAAATCTTGTCCTCGACATCTGACCAGAGTTCCAAAGGATCATGGTCATCCCAAAATGGCCCTCGTTAATATAATTAATTTAAACTAGAAACAAAACTAGTCTATGAAAGGAAACTGATAATTTCGACTGTTATAACATTTGTTATCCAAATTCTCAGTTTGCTCCTCCGTACCTTATTAACCCTTTCTGAGGCCGTGGCAAGTATACTTGCCACCAAATTAATGGATTTTTAAATGCATTTTCTAAGGTTGGCGTAAGTTCTCGCCAAATTTTCGATAGACAGAAGCCTAGATGTTCTAATTTCTTACCTCAAACCATAACGAAGTATCTTGACTTGGTAATTAATTTGTTAATTTTTTAAAATTAATAAATAATTAATTTAATTAATGTTGTTATTAATAATAAATAATTAAATAATAATAATATAAATAATTATTTGTAATAAATAATTAATTTAATTAATTTTGTTATTAATAATAAATAATTAAA
>BGPR01000142.1:182438-224942 GCA_013235015.1 Araneus ventricosus | reverse complement strand
AATAATAATATAAATAATTATTTGTAATAAATAATTAATTTAATTAATTTTGTTATTAATAATAAATAATTAAATAATAATAATATAAATAGTTATTTGTAATAAATAATTAATTTAATTACTTTTTTGTTAATTAATAAAAAATAATTAACAAAACTTTAATGCCATTCAATAGGCTAAATAAATTTCTTTTCTTAGATTAATACCACTTCAGAAGTTATTTTATTATACCACTACTAGAAAAAAACGGCCCTTTAAAAGGGTTAAATCTCTTAACGAATTTGTCCCATGCCACTCGTGGATTGAAATATCGAATTTATAAATCTATAAATTAAAATTAAACCCTTCATAGACGTTATGATTAGAAACAAAAGTTTGAGGCATAAATATCTCAAATGTTTTATAGTTCGTTTTCGAATGAAAACGACAACACATGACACAAAAGGGAATAGTCATACTGCAAACTTGCACCCCTTAATTATTAGAATATCACTCTCTTTGTGTAGCTAATTTGCGGAATCTAAATCTCTTTGTTGACAGTTTTGTTGCCTTGCTCCGCTATTTCACTCTATGTGTGATGGCTAAAGTGATAACGATTAAAAAAAGGGCAAGAATAGCTATTCTAGGGGCTGTCATAAGGGTCTACAAGGCTTCCCCCCCAATGACTTGAAAAGGAAAAAAAGCTCTCTTTTCTTCCGTCGTCAAAACTCCCCTCTTAAAAGGATATTTGAGATTTTATCTATCTGCTATCTAACGCTAAGGCATGATGGGTGAATTTCTGTTACTGAAATTTGAATTCTGGATACGAATTAAACTCGGATTATTCAGAATAAGAGCTTGAGTAAAAATAACTATTCTGCGCTTGACCAAGGTTTCTTATTCTTTCAAGGCTTTTTTGGTTTTTTTCTTCTTATTTTTTGAATACAAATTAAATATGAAGTTCTTTACAAAAATATTTTCTACAAACGTGGTCAGGAGCTGCGATGGTACCTATTAAATATTGATTTTAAATTATTATTACATCAAGACATAAAGTTTTGCTTATTAAGTTGCAGTATTTCAGGTCATTGGTAAGAATTTTGATAATTTTTGATTAATGGAAACCATTAATAACGGTTGAAAAAATCTTTTACAAGTAACTGGTTGACTCATCGAATGAATCCATTCATTTGTAGTCATTTCTTGAAAATCTTATCCCCAATGCTGATCTTTTCTTTAAATGGTTCGTTTTAGTATTGCATTTTAAAAGCTTATTTGTGATTTTCTCTGGTTAATGAAAGGATAAATAACTAAACAAATTTATACGAACGCTGATTTACTCTTCATTCAATAAATAAATAAATAACTATATCGAAAAAAAAGGTTTCAGAAGAAATACCTCCTTTTTGTAAAAGCAAATAAATAAATAAACTAAAAAAAAGTCAAATTGCATCTGTTAGCACATCTGTTTTCTTTTTTTTATTCACTCTTTCTCGAAATAAAAAATCTACAAAGTCGTCTGGAAGTTAAAATTTATAGCAAACTAAATTGCACTAACACACGACTGTTAAAGAATCACCAATCTTTACAGACAAGTTTTTAACAGGAGGGAAAATGGTTCATTCCCTTCTTTCAGTGAAATTTTTAACAGTTAAATTTTATTTCTATCCTCATACGGAATTTATAACTTTATTTCTGCCCTATATGGAATTTATTACTTTATTTCTACCCTCATACGGAATTTATTACTTTATTTCTACCCTCATGTGGAATTTATTACTTTATTTTTAACCTCATACGGAATTTATTACTTTATTTCTACCCTCATATGGAATTTATAACTGGTAGCGGTTTCAATTCACTGCCTTCTCCTTTTTATGGTAGGTGGCGCTACTAGAGCCATCCGGGTTTTTCCCATGATGCCTCTCTCTCTTCTTCTTTACTGTGTACTTGTCTTGTGTTGTTGTTCTCTGTCTTGCACCTTTTAATGTACTGTGTCGTGGAACTTAGCCATCTAATAAAAATGATTCCTGAAATTGAATTAATTCTTCAACAGCGGCATTCCACATAAACATGAGTCTCGTCCCTCTACAAACTTTATTTCTACCCTCATACGGAATTTATTACTTTATTTCTACCCTCATACGGAATTTATTACTTCATTTCTACCCTCATACGGAATTTATTACTTTATTTCTACCCTCATATGGAATTTATTACTTTATTTCTAGCTTTCATACCGAAAGCAAGATAATTTTTTTCCTCCAAGTTTTAGTTAGATTAACTTTTCAGTTTGAAGCTACTCAAGGGCTATTTTTGAAAGTAATTTTCGGCTTTGGTCGAATGACGAAGACCACATCTCAGAGGCATTCCCACATTGACCCATTCTGAGACCGTGGTAAGTATACTTACCACCAAATTCATCAATTCTTAAATGCAATTTTTAAGGTTGGCGTAAGTTCTTGCCAAACTTGTAGATTAAATACAAACCTGGAAGTTCCCGTTTCTTATTTCAAACCATAATGAAGTGTTTTGACTTGGTAATTAATTATTTATTAACTAAATTAATTAACACAAAATTAATGTCATCCAATAAATTAAATTAATCTAAATCCCAAAGTTATTTTATTATACAACTACTAGAAAAAAATGACTCTTTAAAGTTAACGAGAAAACTTGAATTAGTTACATCAAAGTCCCACTTTGAAGCTACACGAATGCTGCTTTCTGGAAGACTTTGTAATTTTGGACCATGATCCGACGACGAGGTCGGCACTTGAGCCGACAACCCTGTTTCAAAACTTACACGCCAAACCAACGGTAAAAAGGTTAGACAGTCGAAAGATTTAACGTGTACTAGGTCCGCATATTTTGCTTAGATCGTGGAATCGGTCTCGGATCCGTTATCCTCTGATCACGAAACGGGGCTCTGCAGAGGAAAGATGTTTGACCTTGATGGAATTGTTGTTTCATGTCTCCCTGGTCCAAATACTAGACCGGTACATGATACCATGTCGCTCTAACAGTACCACAAGTCCATTTTCCTCCTCACTCCACAGCAGCCTCGCAGAGGCGCCAATACAGTCAATGACATGAGCAGGAGAAGCAGGATAGGAACAAGGGCAAGAGGAATAAGTCTTTTCCTTGTCGACGAATTTCAAATTTTTGATATGACCACTACGAAGTCTGGCCAATGCAGTCTGTGCGGATCTTGTATCTTTGGACTGTAGAGACAGACCAGGACGATTTCCAGCATACTATTCGTGTGAGGGAGGGACTTTCCAAGTAGATTTCGCTTTAGCCCTGTGAAGAGAAGATATTTCGGACGCGAAGAGTTCACCAGAGGCGGCAGAAGGAAGAGCACTTCCCTCTTCCGCAAGCAAGTCCGCCACTTCATTGTCGAAGACTCCAACATGGGAGGGAATCCATTGAATGCAAACTCTGCTTTTCTGTGAAAGTGAAACAATTTTGGAAATAGTTTCTTTACCGGTTTTTTCTGGAATTTTCGGCCAATTTTTTAAGTATTGGATTGAACTTTTGCTGTCCGACAAAATATAGGTGTCGCTAGTTTCAAAACGAAGGGGGAAATCCAAGGCTTCTTTGATTGCAAGAAGTGCCGATCGGAAAACCAAACAGTTATCTGGGTTGCGAAATCTGCAACGAAAAACCAAACCATCCTCGGCTTTAGTATAGACGCCACTGCCCGTCCTACCTGAGTCCCATTTACTCCCATCAGTATAAGGAACCAGGGCCTGAGAAGGGATGTTGTTGATTACTTCCAGTGACAATTGTCTCATCATTTCTGTGTGTTGAGTGTGCTTAGAGGCACTTGTCAATAATTGGTCATTAAAAATAACTTTATCCAAAGAAGTAGTTGGCGTCAAGCAGCCAAAAGGAATACTAATAATTGATGGAGTTAACTTGCATAAGAGACGCGAACGTAGCTCATCGTCAGTGGAATCGCGTCTCGAATTCGCGATCTTCGTGGACTCTGCCGCTAGACTTCAGAAGTTCTTTTCTTCATCGTCATGTGATTATGAACTTCAAGTATCTCGTGTGCTAATAAACGACATTTACCTTTTCCGCGTACCTGCGAGAAATTCCGTTCACTTTATGGACGGCCCCCCATAAAAGAGTGAAGAAAGAGTGGAATAAACGTCACTTTTCCTTTTCCCACCCAATTTCCATAAATGCAAACGAAGTGGCTTCGGTTTTAGGAGACTCTTCCCGATCTCCGACCGGAGCTCGATTTTTCCCACGGAATTCAGAGCCCCCCTTTTTTGTCGCACCTTTGTTCTTTATCGACCGAAATTGCCTGTCACCCTATTAAGTGTTCCACGGAAGCACTTCCCCGCTACCGCCAGCTTGGCGAAGAAGTTTCGGCTTTTTATACTTACCTGAAAAGAAAGAAGTCCACAGGAGAAAGAAACTTCGGAAGTGGAATACTAACGAATATAATTGGATTGCTAGTAAATAGACCTGGATTTAAATTTATGGTTGGGATGGAAGAATCATGGTATGGAATTGTTTCGAATTTTGTAAATTAGATCTACAACCGTCATATTAGCAAATTGCTTTAAATCTCTAAAATTGCGGTAATCAGCTGAAACTTTAAAACTAAAGTCATTTTATATTTCTCTTCTTCTTGTTGCTTTCTGGCGTACGTCTGGTGTTTACAAAGAGAGAGTATTGTAGTCATAATAAAATTCTTGATTTTGATGAATCTTCGAGCTCTAGATTCCGAAAAAACAATTTTGGAAATTTCGTCTCTCAGTCTGTGAACCAGATAATTAAAAAATGCAACGAGTTATGCCGGGGCTCTCAGCTCTTTAAAATTTTGTACCACATAAATAAGAATAAAAAATATTTGTTTCGCCATAAATGCATTTTTCCATTATAAATAAAAGCACCCTAAATGCAGTATTTGTAATCAAAGAATAAAAAATTTTAAATTTAATTTATTAGATAATATCCGTAACTGAAATTTGCACATTATAGCATCATTTAATGTGATTATATTATATATTGTATTATAATATAATCACATTAAATGATTAATTTATGTATATTATTATTAATTTATTTATTCTAATGTATATTATAATTAATTTATTTATTATTATGAATGTTATAATTAATTTAATTATAACATACATAATAATTATAATTTATATTATTTTTATGTATATTATAATTAATTTATTTATTTATATATATTATTATTATAATTTATATATTATTATATAAACATATAATAATAATAACATATAATAATAATATATATTATAAATATAATATATATATTATTAATATGTATTTATATATATATATATATATATATATATATATATATATATTTATATATATTATTATTAATTATTATTTATTATTATGTATATTATAATTAATTTAATTGTGCGTATATTATTATTTCATCATTAAATGTGATTATATTATATATTGTAGCAAATAGTGGATAATATAATTCATAATAGCAAATATTAAGATTTATCATCGATGAGGATTAATCGGATGACTGATTTTGTTTCATTATAACTAGGATTACCATGTGTCCGGGCGGTCCGGATTTCAAGTTCACGACCGGACTAATGTCCGGATTTACGCCAGTGAAAGCGGCGAGAGAGAAATTGTAGCTTAACAAGCAACATTACCTATATTAATTTTTTGAAATTTCAAAGAGGAAGAAAATACTCAATTTTTCGCAACCAATAACGAACATTTCTGAATTTTTTTCGCATCTAGTTCATGTTCGTGTCAGATGTTAAATAAATTGAAAAATACTCATAATTGGTTGCGAAAAATTGAGTATTTTCTTCCTCTTTGAAATTTAAAAAAATTGAGATAGGCGGTGTTGCTTGTTATGCGACGAAATTTTAATATAATATTTAAAATATGATGTATTCGAAATAGGTGACGTCATTCCGCCAATGAAAGAAAATTTATTGCTTACTCTGTTTACATCTATTGTTGATGAGAAAGTGGAGCAGCCTCCATAACCAGGCTCCAGTTTAACCTGAAAATTAAAAATTTGGCAGTTTTGTTTTAATTCTGTTTTTCATTATTATAATTTTGAATAACCGAACATTCGTTCTTTGCGTTCTGACGTCATAGAATTTTTCACTTCCTTAAACTGTGTGGTAATGTTATGAAAGAGAGTCGTTGGTTGACCGCTTTTAGAATTTTATACTATACTTTGACACCCCCCTCCCAAGACCCTACACTCCACGGCGTATCCGGATTTCATTCAAAAAATTATGGTGGCCCTAATTATAACCAATTTCTACATATAGGGCTTTATTTTCAGAAATTCCAAGCCTATGTCAGGTTTAAATTGCAGCTGTGTCATTTTTAATTAATAGCACGGCTGAAAACCCATTTTTCGCGATGTTATGACGTGTTTAAAGACATTAAAAGTTTTATTGTTTGGTCGGAAATATATTTATTTCCTCTTTTTAACCAAAGGTTGCTTAAGTTGTCTTTTTTGAACTCATTCGTGAGATTTCTGTCACATGAAATATGTGAAAACTGATCTCTTCCTTGAATTGAAGCATTACCTAACTCAGTATCCGAAACAGAAAACGGATCTCCTATACAATTTTCCTTTTTTTAAATTTTCAGGGAAGTAGGAATGGAACTCGTTAACAAGTCATATGAAGTGTTTTTCTGTATCTTCAATTAATCACTCAGTCAGTGACAAATTATTTTCCAAGAGAGATTCTTCTAATGTTGGCAGTGAAGCAAATTTGTTTCGTTTCACGTTCTTAATTATGTATTCTAGTTTTTTTTCACAGCTGCATTTATTTTTTTATGCATAATAAAGACAGTTAGTTCTATTGGACCTTGTAAATAGAATTCAGTTCGTTCCATTTTGAAAAAATTATCTGACAAATACGCTAAACACGATGGCCAGATTCATCAGAGTAAAATTCCTTTCTTCTGTCCGGTATCCGAAAATCCACTACAAGCTGGTGTTCCAGGAGCTACTAGCGCCGCACACCTTCCCTCTTCTAGGTCTATCTTTGTATCAGGTACGCAAAAGTATCAGATACACCTAAATGATACAGAAGAAAAGTATCAGGTACTCGGTATCAGTTCTCTGACTGGAATGATAGCGATAAGTAATACCTTTCATCGCGTTCCTTTTCGGTCGGCTGATAAGAAAGAATCATATGATACAAGTATCATATGATAAAAAAATATCAGATTGATACAAGTATCATATGTTACAAAAATATCAGATTGATACAAAAATATCAGATTGATACAAAAATATCATATGATACAAAAACATCATATGATACAAAAACATCACATGATACAAAAATATCATATGATACAAAAATATCAGATAGATAGAAGTATCATATGATACAAATATCAGAATGATACAGTTCCAGGTTGGGGAAGCTTCGCGTTTTCGGTAGAGGTTTGATTATGAAGTGCATGTGGCCTTGGTTTTGAAGTCATGACGGGTGGGGGGTGGAAAAGAGAGAAACAAATAGTTAAGTATATCGGAAGACGGGATTCCTGAGCTAGGATTGTATGTGTGGGATTGATATGTAATGCATTAATTTTATGGAAATGATAAGATAGAATTTCAGCATCATACACCAGTGTAGGAACATCTCGATGGAGAATGATCCCCGAAGAGGGTAAGTACTTCCTTATTAAAGAACGATTAAAATAGAGGCGAAAAGAAATTTTCTGTATTAAAAAAACTAGTCAGAAAACATTTTTGCATGATTGCGACATGTTACATGACAACTCATTTTTCGATAGTGGTGCTGATTTTAAATGACAAAAAACAAGATTATCTTTTGACAAAGTAAAAAAAAATAGTTTTTTAAAACTATAATTATTGAATTATTTTTATCTCTCTCATTAACTCTTTTGTTGTTGTACCTTGTATGTTCTCAATATTATACTTTTGTTAATATACCTACTTCCCTCTTTCCCTCTTTTTTTCTCTCTCTTAATACTTCTGAATTGGTCTCCTTCCCATGCTAGTAAAGAGATTGCTGTCTCGGCCTCTTCTTTCCTTCTTTTCTTTTTTCTGCCTTTCTATTCCTCTTTTGAGAATATAGATGGCGCCACGGAGACTAGTGTTTAATGTTTTGCTTTTCTCGAAAGCGCGGGCAAATTATTTTTATCTGGTTTGTTTCTACAGGGGTAAATTTTTTTTTATTTTACCTTATGAAAGCTTATTAATTAAGCTTGATGGCTAATATTTTGTTGCTCTTATTAGCGTATTTAATGTTTTCCCCTTGTTCTTTTGATGTTTGTTCTTGTGGATTTGCTCCTGGTTTCTCTTTTTTGGGGAGTTCGGGCTATGAGAAGCTCTGTCTTGGCCCAAAATAGGCCTGCTTCTACAGAAAATTCCCTAAATATTCTTTTGAATCCATTTCGAATAGTTTCTAGCCCTTGAAAAAGTGAACTAGAATGGATTCCTTGTTTTTGTTGTCTGCTTTTCGTTTACTTCAAATTACTATAGGATTGCTTGTATTACTTTCTTTTTTAAAAATTTTGGCTTTATTGGTATATCTCTCTTCCCTCTTTTCCTAATTAAAGAGAAATTTCATGTCTTTTGTTTTAAGTTGTTCATATTAAACTCTATATATTAATAGACGTTTAGCTTTAAAAACTATTATCTCCTTCTCTTCCAAAATTGGTCGTTAACTTAGCTTTAGTTGATAATTTTAATTTTGTACATTATTTCTTAAAGCATTTTTAAAAAGTAAATACTTTTCTAAAACTTAAAAGACTGATGACAACAGTTCCATTTTCATTTCGTTTTAAAGTATTTCATCGTATATTTATATATTAAAATATAAATATTTTCCGTTTAATTAAATTTTTTAAATCGTTATATTCTGAAAATTCTATTCATGTTCAGCATTTAATTTTTATGTTCAAATTATTTTACTAATAATAATTCTGTTGCTTGAGTTACTTATTTGTTTCGAATAAAGAAATGCTTAAAGCAAAATATATTTATTTAATCATTGAAAATCCTATCAATCTTATATACTTAATAAACATTGCAAAAAAAGGTAAAAAAAAAATGAGTTAGAAATAATTTTATTCCAGGTAATGATAAGAAATAATATATATATAGGTAGTTTTAAAAAAATACACACATAACGCATGCTAGCATCGCCCAGGCAGAAATCTCGTATCAATACCCGATTGCCGACTACCCAGTTCTGTACGGACAGGAAGGGATCGGTTATCGGCTGTATCATATACAAAAGTATCAAGCAAAAGTATCAGGAAACCAGCGCGTATCAGTATCAACTTGTATATGATACAGCAAAACCTGGTATCAACTCAACTCTAGAAGAAAATTCACTGCGAGTTTTATGTGTTTTTCTAAAAATGGATTACTAGGATCATTCCACCAATGGAAGACATGTTGGGAGTGATGTGTAAATATAAGAGGAGATGTTTTTTGAAGGAGACAAGGCTCATCAAGAGGTACTCTTATTGATTATTGCTTTATTTTAAAACTTCTGTTTTTTGAACATGTTATGTATACCAGAAACTTCTATCTGATGTAATAATCTCAAACTTTTAGATCAAAACTGAATTATTCATATAGTATTGTTACAAAAATCGTTCTGTGTGTGTGTATTTTGGAAACAATCCAACATGCAGGATAATGGAGAATGAGGGTTTATTCACAAATATGCAGGAAAAACACATAGCACAGTTAACAGAAACAATACCTCTTTACAGATTAGCAACACAAACAGTCAACAAATCACTAATAATGACAGTACAGCACTTTCAATAGCGCTCAGCTCACCGGCTGACCAGCTCGCACTGCAGACGAAACTCCAAAGTCGTTCCAGTCGATCAACAGACTACACTCTGTGATCCAAGCGCGGTCCTTTTATATTCTGCCCGACAGGTCGCATGGAAATATCTAGCACAATCTAGTATATCCTCTCCTAATGGAGATATCGAAAAATTAGGCCGTCACTTCATGCTTATCCCTGTAAAAATATCTTCCCAACTTTAAGACTGGCGAGGCAGGAAAGCGACATTACATCTTTGTAACAGTATTAGCTGTAATTGGACACAGAATTACTTTGGCAGTCATGAAACTCGAGTTATAAAAAGCAGAATGTGCTTTTAAAGAAGAAAAATACGTAATTTTTTTCGTCATAATGAAAAATCATTTCTTAACAGCAAAAATGGCAAGTATCGTACAACAAATCTGCTTTATTTTGCTCAAACCCTTGTAATTTTTATGCGAATTCATTGATTTGAAATTTTTCTGAAAGATCGAAATTTAACAGATCATCGCAACTTCATTCAAACTTAATTCTTCTTGCCTACATTTTTACTTTTAACAAGTGCTTTTACTCAATTAGAACAATTAAAAAGAACTTCCTGCGAGTCGTTCATGTATCAAACACCTAATGACACAGTTCTTTTTCGTTCATCTCTTAATTAAAATCTTAATTCAGTCGCCAAAGAACTAAACTCTACACGAAAGGAACACAAAAGAGATTTGTAAGCAACACGACATTTCAAAATAAAGAACAAAAAAGAAGCAGAAGAAAGCTTGTTTGGACGGGCAAAAAATGGCGCCATTTCTCTTGTTTAGTGACTCGGAAAAGGAATGGCGGAATGTTCTTTTTTTTCCCCCCACGAACAAGGGGAGGAAAATACAGGCGACTTCTACCTGATCTTGTTAATGGAAAGAGTCGTAAATTCTTCACTTCGAGAATTAAATTGCCTCTTTTCTAGCGTGTCTAGTGTATAACTTTGCCGCGTAAAAGCTATCCTTGCCCAACCTTCTGGAAGACTTTAAATGGTGGTGTTGAAGTTATAGGGAGATAGGATTATTTTCTTTAAGGGATTATGAGTTAGTTTGTAACAGACTAAATAAATTAGCATCAAACTTTCACTGCGAGTAAAATTAGCTTATCTTGGACTGTCACAAACCCTTTTAATTTTAAACACGCATATATTTAGCTTCAATGAGTTTTAACGTCGCATTTTTTTATTTAGGTAAAAGGATTAAGAATTTTTTTTGGTGACCTGCCTTTATGTTTTAGTTGCAAAAGATAAATACAGATCCTTTAAATAATTGCAAATGATTTGAGTAACATTCGACTTTTTTGCAAATAGCTAACGTTAATTGTTTTTATTATAAGTATTATTTCCCAACATATTGTTATTTTTAGCATTCAGTGTTGAAAATCCAATCCGTGGTGAAATCGGATAACGTTTTCGATAGAAAGTTCTTGTTGTTTAACTAACTTATTGACCATTCAAACCAACCGAAAAATAATAAAATAAACCCGTAGTAAAATATAACGAAGTGTTTTGGATTGTACTCAAAACAGTTGAAATCATTTATATTCTTGGATACCTCGTGAGATTTAATTATTAAAACAAAAAAAAATCGATTTTTTACTTCTTAATGCAACACCATTTGGCGAAAACTCGTATAGAAATGTCATTATTGATTTAAAAAATTCTCTTTAATTGTTCTCAAACTATTTTATTATTACTTTAAACTGCTGCATTGCTCTATAATGTTATTGTAATACAAAAGCTATACCTTTAGTTTGCAATTCATCACTTGATTTTTGGAATTTAATATCAAATGAAAGATTGATGATAATTTGATTATTTCTTTTTATGTTCAGCGATGAAAAACAGGTCTAGAAACTTTCAAAGCACCTGAACTCTTCAAGTCATCATGTATTGAAACAATTTTACTCGAACTATATATGTTTCCGACATTAGTGGTAAAAGGCCATAATTGAAGTTTAGTTATATTTACTTCCCCTTTCAGAAGCAACATAAGGACTGTTTTGGGACGAACCTCCTAATTTTAAACCGCAGTCAGATGACCTGCGCCAGCACCCTTTGTCCAAACGTTTGCGCCACACCAGCGGGAGAGCATTTGCCCCGACAGACTTAGCGTGCGCCAGACCCGCGCTCACGGCACTTCTTCCATGGAATCAGGTTTCGAACATAGGGCCTTCCTTCCCAAAAGCCGAAACCTTACCGTCAGGACACCGTGATCTGTAGTAAGCGCAGAGACTCTCGAATTAAAATCAAGAGTGTCTGGAGTGAATGATGTTAATATCGATGTTTATTTGTAAAAGGGCGACTTTGTTAATTGTGCAATCTGATTCTGTGAAACAATCGCGAAAATTTCTTTCTCTGAATTGGCATCTGCGGAAAGAAAATGAATGCAAGCCTTTATTTTGTTTCATCGATTATGAGCTGTATGTAAGTTAGATGTACACTGGCAAACAAAAGTTAAGGAACATTTCGTAAAATGAGAGAAATTTGCAATTAATACGAAAACTATGTTTCGAAATTAGTTCTGGAGAATCGTGCGACATTCAATAGAGTGTCATATACATATTACAGTGAAGATTCGGTCACGAGGGCAATTAGGGGGACCACCAGAAAGGGATGAAGGCGAAAATGGAGTTTCATCCATCCTGTTTCACAAAAGGCTGATAACGAGATGTAACTTTTATCAATGGTTATGGTTTAATGTGCATAATATTTACATGAATTTTAGTAAGCATAGAACAAATTTTCGGGAAGATATAAATGTTTCTTTAAAAAATCCCTAATTTTTCCACATGTTTTTTTCTTATAACAAGCAGAGTTTTCATTCAAATTATTATAAATTTGCAGAACACTTGACAATAAGTTACAGAAGTATTGTATTAAAGTTTGAAGTAAATACGTTGAATATTACGGGAAATATGAGTGTTTGTACTCAATAATTTTTTACTGCGCATGTGCGAGACGCAGCGGAATGCTTCATAACTTCAAAGCCAGACATATAGAGCAACTTTAAAATAATTTCAGTTGAATCCCATTAAAATTCAGAAAACCGTCGGCATTTCAGTGAGGTGAATTTTAATTTCTCTTTAAGAGAAGCTAAATGATGAAGGTTCTTGCACAAACTGATAGTTTTTAAATTTGAATCTTCTAACAGTAACATTGAATTTTAATAAAATTGAATATACTGAATACCATGAACACTTATAAATAAAATACACTGTTTAAATTGCATTTTCTCGAATACCATTTTAAGATTAAAGTTTAAAAAATATCAGTTTGTTCAAGAACACTCATCATTTAGCTTCTCTGAAATAGAAATTGAAATTCACCTCACTGAAATGCCAACAGTTTTCTGAATTTTAACGGGATTCAACGACAATTTTTTTAAAAGTTGCTCTATATCTCTGGCTTTGTTAGAGTTTAGTCTGGCTTAGCTAATTCATCCAGAGAACAATAAATACACCTATTATGAGTGGAAGATTGAATGATTGGTGATTGGCTGATTGTTAGAGATATTTCATATGAATAATATATTGAACGATGTATCTTAAAATTGATTAATTGCCAAATGTTATTCTAATTCGGAATGGAAAAGAAGAGGAAGAGAGGTGAGTGAAAAATTCTTGCAGGCGAAGACTTACTGTTATAATAGAGATATTAAATGATATCCCTTGAAAAATTTGAGATTCTTTAACTAATTTAATAGCAGATTTAAGGTACTCGTTCTTATTATATAGATATAAAAATAATTTTAGTTACATAAGACAGATTTAATTTGATTCCTGCAATGTATATTTATGCAAGGTACAACTGCTGAATAGGGAAGTTTAAAATCTCAACATGAATGAAATTTATGTACAGCAATATGAAACACATATAAAATGATGCAGTTGCAGTTTGTGATGATTGCTTAGAACTAGCATGCAAACGCATAAAAAGACATAATATGCTTATTTAGTAACCTAAAAGTGTGCCTGCTGCTTGCTATACCCGCGGTTGTGTTTGTGTGTGCTGCAGGAAGAGAAAAGATCCTTATATACTGCTGGATTAAAACAAGCTAAAAATGCACGCTGCATGGCCATGTAGCTGCTGTTGATCTCGTAAAGGGTCCTATCCTCGAAGGAATGTTCACCAAAGGACGACTTCTTCTATGCACCTTTTACATCTCTTATGTCCAATTATTTTAACCAGGATAAAGGATAATATGTTCAGAGTGGATTGATGAAAGAATCTTCGCGTCAAGACCCTAGTACACGAAAGTACTGCACTTTATGTAGACATCGAATACGTTATAGTTGTTAGAGTCCAACTTCTTCCCGCTGGTGTGGGATGGAAGTTTGGAGGAGCGTGTGTCGGCTCAGATGTTTTAATTGTCATCTGACTGCAGTAAAAGATTTCGAGATCCGTTCAGGAATAGCCCCTGATGAGCTTTAAATCGGGACGTTAATTTAACTAAACTAAACTGATATAGTATATGGTAACGATCTGTCTTCCAAATGGGATCTATAGATCCTCCATGGGTTTTTATTCTTCTTAGTATTACTTGTTATTTCGAGAATAACAAAGTCACCCGTTTCGCTGCCACGGCTTGTGGTATAAATGATTTTAGATCAAGAAATTTTCGTAGATTTTAAAGGAGAAGCATTCATATGTTCACAAAATAATATTCATAGAACCTACGAGACAACCTGCGCTTCTGTTCTTGGATTCTGCGGTTTTAAAATCCCAGGCATCCAGGCAATCCATTACTGAGCGTACGAGCTTCCCTTTTCAATAACCCATTAGGTCCCGTTGTCGTTGTTGTGGGGAGGCACGTCATTTGCCATTCTTCCCGAGTGCCCGGATGTAACGAACCAAGAAACGTGAAACGTGAGCAGAGAGAGTCCCGGATCTTTTTAATGCGCTCGACTTCTTTGCGGGGGGACCGCGAACACCCCGGGGACCACCCCCTGACGAATTCCCGGAATTTGTCTGCGTGTCCGGAATGAACCGGCTTTCAAAACATCGCCGGATGAAGAACAGGTCGAGGGAAGATGCAGGTTTGTGTTGGGAAGGTTTGGGTATTAAGGTGTGGGATTCGTGGATGATCTTAGGTCTTTGGTGAGCAATACAAGAATAACACAATAAAGTCTAATGTAATATATGTACAATCGGATATGTATTTTAAATTTTGGAATCATGCTAAACGATAAAAAATGATAGATTTATACTTTTTCCATTTGAGAATCAAAAAGAGGAATTCCATTTTAAGTTTAAATAGAAAGTTGAAAAGAAGAAAAATTTGTGACATCTATTTTCACTGATTCCCTGGCGACGGTTTCGTTTGGTTTAGTTTAGTTATATTAACGTCCCGATTTGAAGTAGCACGAGGGCTATTTTGGGACGAACCTCGTAATTTTAAACCACTGTCAGATGACGAGGACGACACCCGAGCTGGCACCCCTCTCCAAACTTCCGCACCACACCAGCGGGAGGACGTTTAACCCTCTACGTAGGATTTAAAGTGCAACAGTCCTAATACACGATGGATCTTCAGTATAATTCGGTTTCGAACCTGGAACCCTCCGGCCCGAAGCTGGCCGACGGTTTTTCCATGAATGCCCGTCAGTATAAACGCCAATCAAATTTATGTATTCAACAGAGTTTGTGCCAATCAATTAACTGCATTATTAACTAGGAAATTTTACCTTTCTTGACAGACTTTCAAACTTTTATGATGAAAGAGGAGGGGGGGGGCAACAAAATATTACTCCTATTAATCAAACAAACTTTAATTATTGAACAAATCGTTTTAAAATCAATTAAAAAAATCGGGCATTTAAGAGTTAAGTTTAAACCTGAAGTAAACACTACTGCTTCAAAACAAGAAGAATTAATTGCAACAGAATCAATTCACTCTCACTTGATACATGTTCGATCCGCTGCACCAATTTAAATTTAAAATACCTTGCGCATTTTGTAGGAGGGAACTCTGACGTATTTGACGTCACAGCGCGTTGTAAGACAACGCGCAGTTGGTTGTCAGATGACGTGTGCATTGTCAGATGACGCCAGGGAATTAATTCCATCGATATAATGTATATGCATAATTGCATCTCTATTTTCATGAAAGATTTGAGTTCTGAACAAGTCAATATTAATTATATAAGACTTCATTTGAAGACTAGAATACCAAAAAGTAAAATACAGTTTGTTACACTCTTAAACAACCGAGATAATGTTTTATAGTATCAAATTATTGAACTCCAAAATGCAGGGTGGTCATAAATTAATGAAAAATTAATAAAAAAAACTAATAATGTTGCAACTACGCATTTAAAAAATGAAAGCGCATTAAAAATTTTTTTTTAGATAGTTAACTCGCCGTTTCGGCTTTCTAGATGGTCGTAAATTATTGGACATATCTCATTTTTTAGAGCCATTATCTGGGAAAATATTAAAGCTATAAGAAAAATAAAATACATGTTTGTAGAAAATTTTACGCTCTTACTTGTTGCATTAATTGTAATTCGAAAACTGAATAGTTTTCGAGATATTCAAGAAAAAGTAAACCAGAAAACGCGCTTCTGCCGATCGGTAGCCATTGCGAATGGAAATCTCTCGCTGTAGCAAATTTAGGACGTCGTGATGGTACTCTACCTATCTGAAAAGAACTCTTTGAAATGTGCTCTCTCATTTAAAAGAAAAAACGCGGTTGTAATGTTATTGTTTTTTTAAATTAACTTTTGAAAATCTGTCCAATAATTTATGACCACTCTGTATTGTGCTTTTTCCAATAATACCATCTTAAAAAATAAATAAATAAAGGAAATAATAATTATGACTTCCATTATCTTTTACATTCTTACATCATTTCATTTGTCTTCTGCTCAAAAATTGGAACTATCGGCCCGTTAACAGAATATGCTGATTTGGTGAGCAAACAAAATCTTATTCAGGATAGCCTTCTCACAAAAAAAAAATGATGTTAATGAAAATAACTATACCACCCGCTGTAATAGGTTTGGCGAGAATATCGCCAAATACAGTTAACAACAGAAAACAGAGGCTGCGGAAAACTTTACACGAAACGAAAGAATGGAGTATATTGCTGATTCATACTGCCCTCCTATTTGAAAGAAAATCTTACCTTTTATTTTGCTGATGTTTTTAGCAAACGAGTGTTTCGATTAATTTTAAAGTATTGAAAAGTTCTCTGGTTTTTTCCCCCTGAAAGTTTCAGCGTGAACAAAAATGCGTGATGAAAAACATCGATCGTTAGAACTAACTCAGCCTGTATTATTAAATAAAATGTGATGTCTATGTTTTATTCATATTCTCACAGCTTTCATGAGAAGGGTCGGATTATCAAATGGGTATAGTAGGAAACTGCTTAGGAGCTCCCGTAGTTTCGACATTTTCTTCCGATATTTTTAGGGTAATTTAATTTTGTACAAGTACTGGAGTATACTCAAATTAAAATCAAGTGTCGTTTAAACCTCACAACATTTTTCTTAGGTTTTATTTCGTTTCTGATTGGATTTTTTGGATTTTATTTAAATTTATAAAAAGTTAAAACAACTTTCGTGTTTCCCATTTCACTCTCAGATATGTTTTTCTTTTATTACTATTATTTTGCAGTTGACTGATTGATTCACATGCCAACAATTTTGGTAAAATTTGTATTTGATTATTTGGAATGTGTTAAAACATGTTTTTCAAATGTTTTATCATTTTGTTAAACATAACTTTTCAATTAAAATTATTTTTTAAAAATTTCTTTATGAGCTATTGAAATAAAATCTCTTGAAGCTGGTCAGAAATTAATTTTTAAAAAATTTCAGTTTGTTGTAATTATATATACATAAAAACTGCGTAAATAGTTCTTAAATTAAAATCAATAAAAATTATCTGGTTTTGGAAGTTTGGGAAGAGAAGGAGGGGCCCAGTAACTTGCTCTGCCTAAGGGCCCCTAAAGGGCTTAATACGGCTTTGCTAATCAGCTGTAGCAATTTTATGAGATATTTGCCGTGTTGGAATCAACTATATCAACTAAGGTATAGTTGGTACCAACTAGTCACTTAGTTGATACCTTTACTGCTGTATGGAAATCTGTAAAACATGTTTTACTACCACCAGACTATGACGATTGTAAAGCAAACTTCACAATCGTCGTATAGGGTGTCCGGGCTACAGGTATCCAAAAGTAATATATAAGAACCTCGATAATCCGGACACTTATCAAACAAGGGCTCTGTTAACCGAGCCGGTACCGGAAAATCGAACTGTGTTTTAACAAAATCAACGAATTTTCAGAAAAGGATGAAAAAGTTGGCGTTGGAACCGAATTTCACCATGCAAAGGCTTGTGAAAGATCGTTAACCGGAGGTGATCTTTTATAATTCAAGAATTTATTAAGAGCTAAAAATAAGAACACAGTTCCATTCTTAAGTAGTTCAATATTTATGTGAGCAAATTCCATGTAGTTTAATGAAAAAATGGCACTGTAAATGGGTAGGGAAGTTTCCCGCTGTTAAGCAGGGGAAAATATACTTTTGAGAAACTCTCTTAAAGAAGTACTGGGAAAAATGCAGAGGAAACAGTGACAATTAGTAACATTTGGTTAAAATTTACTCTACGGTGCCCACTTATTTCGTTCCTCTTAGGATCGCCAAATCTTTGCCGCCAAGAACGGAGATGAGGGAACATTTGTTTTGGTTGCGCAGTGATGATTTTAACGAGTGAGTTGTGCGCATGCGCGGAAATTGATCTTTTCATCGGTGTTTTGCGCATGGTGCGATATTACGATTCGTTTTGATTGGCTTGTTCGGTTGATCTGTTTCATGCGATTGGTCGATTCAATCGAATTTGATTAAAAAATCGTTTGGAATTCGTCGGTATGATTTTTGTCTGATTTTATCATTTCGTTACGAGTACTTCGTACAGCTACTGTTGATTATGGCTCCGTATTTTCGTAACATTGGTTCCCTTTCGACCTACCATCAGCTTCAGACAGCGGAAGCCCAATTTAAAATACGTATGTAAAGTTTTAAGTACACTTTTCTCGTTCTTGAACATTTTCATTCACTTTAGGTTCAGAACTGTATGTTATTCTGTGTTTTCGCTTCTCAATGAATAAGCGAAGCTACTAGTGTCCCGCTTTGCAGAAAGCGAAGCCGTTGATTTGTTTTAAGTTAAAAAAATTGCTCGGTACCCGCTTGAAATGCCGAAGGCATTGCGTGCTCAATCTCTCCTTTTCAAATGAAGCATGCGCAGTAGAGCAATGAAAAGCGCGCTGCTCATCCAAAACAGTATTTGGCGACAGAAAATGAAATTGCGCCAAGAAAAACTGGCGAGAAGCAAGTGGGCACCGTAGAGTAAATGTTTACCTAACATTTGCGAATCCTCTAATCGCAACTGATTGATGTTTGAAAAAAGGCACGTAATAAGTTTGAATAATTAATAAAAGAATTTCTTGATATGCTGTAGCAATTGCGGACAGGTATCAGGCCTCAGGTGTGCATCATTAATTTTGAAACATCCTGCGTCCTTCTAAGCCTGCTAATGTATGAAGACAAAAACATTCCAAATGAGCAGAAAGACAAAGAAATTCAACTGCTCTTTATATTTTTTTAATGTATGAAGAAGATTCTAAAACTCTCATCTGATTCTCATATGTTCTTGATTTCTCCGAAAATGTAAGCATTTGCGAATCTAGATGGCGAGTTTATTTTGTAAAAGTTGCATTCCATCTGTTTGTTCTTCTCAAAATAAATCTTAATATAAATAAAAGTCATTGTGGGTATGTGGATATGTGGCTATGTATATGGCTATGTTCCACATCTCCTCCTAAACCAATGGACTGTTTTCAACCAAATTTTGCAGAATTATTATTCAAGATAAAGGGAAGACATTTATGAACTTTTCAAAGTCCAAAAGTTAATTAAACTGTCAGTTAATTAGAAGTTAACCAAAATCGTTTTTCCGCCGTAACTTCGGAGCAAATTGTCCGACAAAAAATATTTTTATACCATCTTAAAGTTCAAACTTTTACCTTTTCAATGATACCACTTTTATATATGTGACATTTTCCCCTCAATTTTTATAATTTTTTAAAGTTTAATAATTGTTAATTGCGTGCAGACGCAAATTTATAACTACTCCGTTGCTAGGCAACAGTTAGACTTTGAACTAATTTACCTTTATTTCTGAAATTTTTGCTTATTTTTATAAATATGTTTTATATAAGAATAGAGTCAACCGTCAACATTTAAAAGCCACAAATCTTATTAAAATTTCAGTTAATTGGAAATTAAGCAACATTTTGGCATTTTCCGTAATATTTTTCGAAAATATGCATTATGTCAAAAAACTATTTTCACACGCAATAAAAGTTTAAAAAATTGACTTTTCATGACACAACTTTCATTTCCGTTCAATTCTTTGCCCTCATTTTAATAAGTTTTCAAAAATTAAATTGTGTATAAAATTTACAATTTATAAAACTTTTTTTATTGGTGAAGAACAAAAATACATAAGAAATGTTGCTAGATCAATTATAAGAATTTTGGATGAAGACGGATTTTATTTTTTTATTCATATTTATTCTAACGCTTTTTCTCAATGAAAAATTTACTATGTAATTGTCCCAAAACATCCGTAAAATTCTTTCTTATACTATAAGATTTATGAAAAAAATTTGAAGTACCTATGCAATAAATACTAATAACTTACGGAGAAAATTAGCTATAGGCAGTTTTTACAATTCGTCTGGTTCAACTGATATTCCCATTTTAATTAAAAAGCATTTCAGGAGATAAAAGAATTTTGGGTATTGTAATTTTCTTTACAAAAGCAGTTTTTTACATAAAAAATATTAGGCATGAAAGTATTTTAATCCCGAGCAACGCCGGGTATAACATCTAGTAAATAAATAAGTAAAAGCAGAATAGCTCAAAAAGACTTCTTTACAGTCTAATAGAAAATGGCTTAAATGGAAGTACACTATTAAAAATGGAAAATGTAAATAGCCCAATTTAAATAAATATTTAGAAACACAGTTATGAAAATATTTTGTTATAATATGAGTGATCAAATTTCATCACACAACTGCAATAAAGCGACGCTTTGTATTAAAAGAATAGCCATAATTATGTAAAAAGAAACATTGACAAAATGACCATAGAAGGATGCTTCTTGATTTCATCTTTATCTCAAATTATTGTGAAAGAACAATTGAAAAATAGTTACAACTGTCATTGAGACATTTTGCAGAGGTTTTCATGGACCCACAAAAGACTAGACTGAAAATGCAGCTGCGAGTGGTCCAAGAAATCTAGGGAGGAGGGGACACAGAAGAAAAATTCAAAATTCTCAGACAAGAAGGTTTGCATTGTGCCACTTGAAATTGAAGTCAATCGGGTTCTTGAATGATGAAAATTAAGCATAAACTCACAACGTTAATCCTCTACATGATTTTACATTAAGGAAATATCCATATCGATTTATTTGTTTTCTTGAATGTCATTGGAGGTAAAACAAGTTTACGCACCACCTTGTTTTCATAACAGATTCTTCTGGCACGGTATCTAAAGAGTGGAAGACTATGAAAAATTATACATCCATCCAAACGTTAATAGAAACATTAATAGATATATATCGTGATGACACGATGACAGAAATAAATAAATAATGAATTGACATGAGGTACATGTGCTTAATGATGAAAGTTGGGTGACAATTCAACTAGTCACGCCAGCTGTGATGAATCATTCAGTATGTTGAATTGCCATACTTGGTTAACAGATGAATCATTCAGTTTGAAAGATTTTAGCGTTTTGACAAGCTACATTCAATATATTTTCCATTTAGAGGTTTCTTATTTCCAGTTATATATTTGTCCCTACTCAGATCAACAAAAGGATTATTTATTCGTTCACAAGAATTTTTTTATAATTTCGTTGTTTTGCCCCAAATCGACATTGATACTTTATGTCTTCTGTTGTCACTGTAATATTATGCTACGTTAGAAGATCGGTGGTATCTATGAACATGCGCAATCGACAAATGAAGAAAAATGATGTCTTAAAGCTAATCATTCATGTTGACGTTTGGAGCAAAGTGGATAATCTTTGGCTTTAATTAAAGCTGGTTTTATAGCCATTTTAATGTACAGCATATTAAAACAGAGGAATGACAGTATAAATAAAAGAGTAATTATAAAATGTGGAAACTGATCGCAAAAGCGTATAAAGAAATATTTTTGTGGAATATTTTCACCAGTTAGGGATGCAATTTGATAGCTGTTAGAAAATTACGATTGTTATAAGAAAATCGTCCGGTGTGTGAATGGTGAAAGCAGTCCAACAAGCAGGATAATGTAGAACGACGCTATATTTCACGAATATTCCAAAAACACGAAGTACAGATAACAAGAGAAACAACACTTCTATAAATTAGCAGCACAAAAAGACAGCTAATCACTAATAACAACAGTAACAATACTTTAGTACCTCTCGGCGTCCATCAGCTTACCAGCTCGCACTCCTGACAAAATTCAAAGAGATTCAAGACATTCAAACACACATACTCGTCTCAGTATTTATAGTCTTCCCTACAGGGCGTGACGTCACATGGACTCATCTAGAACAGTCTCTATGTTTCTGTTACTAATAGATATAGGACGATGATTCTAGTATTTTTGAGGACTTTCATTTTGTCGCCAA
Organism: Araneus ventricosus; assembly: GCA_013235015.1. Lineage (NCBI taxonomy): Eukaryota > Metazoa > Arthropoda > Arachnida > Araneae > Araneidae > Araneus > Araneus ventricosus. The sequence goes on along the minus strand of BGPR01000142.1, from coordinate 202,410 downwards.
ATTTGTCTTCAAGGTCGGAGGCCTCCGCCGGCATCCAATAAGAACCCATGTAAATGTCTATTTCCAATCATGAAACTTGCCTAGTAGGGAAAGAGTATTACAGCTTCGTAATGCTATGATATCCAATTTTTATTATAACACTGCATAAAAATTCTAAAAAATCTTGCTTGAAAATTAAATGTAATGATTGAATGATGCGCAATTTTCATTATAAGAAAGAGTTAACAAAAAGTAAACCACTTCATTATTTCCTCCTTTCTCTCGTTTGGTGATAGATTTGTTAGTATTATAGGCGAATTTTTACTTTCACACATTTTAACCAAAGAAAAAACCCTAATTTTTGATTTTTATTTAGAGGAAGTCACCTGGAAATTCCGCGCAGAAAAACAAAGATGCCTAAAAGGAATACAGAATTAACTTATTTAAAAAGACATTCCTGAGTGAAAAATAATGAAAATTTTTTTCAAAAAAAATTATGTTTAATTACTTATCAATCCATAGAAACTGTACGGTTCTGATTAAAGAAATATCAGATGTTGAAGAAACTTAAGGTGTTCGTAAATTTTTGCTCAAGTAGAGGAGTCAATAAAACCAGCTAGTGATTTTTGCTTAAAATTAAGTCATTTAGAAACTTTGCTTTAATCAAGATAAGAAGTTGGAAAAGAAATGAAAAAATTAAGCAATTTAAATCGATATTGGTACGGCATTCAAAAATTATATTGTTTAAAGTAAATTTAAATAATTTTTAAATAATTTTATTTTAATATCTTCTTACGTAAAAATGCGAAAATTGAAAAGTTCCTGTAGTTGAAGTAACTCCAAAGGTCGAAGAAACATGGGGCTTTTGTGCGTAAATTCTTACTCTCTCAATTCTATTTATTAAAAGTAGCTTTTGATTTTTGGTCCAAATGAAATCTCCGGGAAATTTCTCTCGATAAAATAAAGATGGCGAAAACATTTAACCGAGGTAAGATGACGTTTCTCATTAAAAGCTAATGGTATTTATGGTTCAAACTTTGAAAACCATATACTTTAATACAATCTAATGTGATCCAAGGATACAGAGATCATAACAGAAATAACATCAAATGTCTAAGAAACACGAAATGTCCGTGAGTCTTTACAGGGGAGGGATGCCTTTACTCACACTCTCGAGTCAATAAAAGCTGGCACATCGCATTGTTGGACTTAAATCGCGCGCGGGACTCGAAGCCTCGAAGGCCCTATAACCAGTGGTGGGTCTATTCGGAGGGGTGGACTTTAATGCGTCGACAATTTCGTCAGGAACATTTCGTCGAGAGATTTGATGACCTGAGGGAAGCCCTGGAGGGAACGGTTTCACAGCCCTATCCAATTAGCTGGCAGAGACTTCCTGCCTGCAAGGGTTGGGGTACGTTCTCTCCGACCCTCCGGAAGGCCCTTTCTTCTGGCTCATAAAACTAGTCGTTGGTTTGAAGGGATCAATTTTGTATTGGCAATGGTTAGTTAAGGGAGAACAATGCGTGCTGTTCCAAGTTGTGGTGAAGTGTGCTAAAGAATTCATTTTAGTGCTCTGGAAGCGATAATGTTATTGAAATTATGTGGTTTCGTCGGTAGGGTGTTGTAGAAGTTTGGTTAATAGCTGGGGAAAGAATGAGCGTCTCGGATTAGGGAGAGAAGAAATTTGTAAAATTTGCCGTTATTTTATACACATGATTTCTTTAAACTTTTTCTTCGCAGTTTAATAGAATTCAGTTCCCGTATATACTTTTATTAAATTTTATTTAGTAGGGTAAGTTGAGGTAATGGGGAACAAATTTTGCAGACATTGTCGTGTCTTTCACTTTAAAATGATACTATGAGATTCGGAAGAGGTCTATCTTTTTCTGGGTGCATAATCTTGTTCTTCAGGGTTCATTAAGCAGTTCATCTTTTCCAAAATAATTTATTAACTAACCAGCCTCATTTACTGGAATGGTTCCAAATTATCCCAGAGACTATGGGGTAACAGAGAACAAGTGTTACGGCTTCCGATCACAATCAGGAATTTATTTGAAGAGAATATATTTGAAATGATAAGAAACTACTGTTTATTGCCTTAGAATGCATTATACTGCCTGTTACCAATTACGTCAAAGTAAATTTTTTTGAGTGTTTTTCAGCAAAAATATCTTCCATATCATATATAAACGATCATAATTATTTACTACCTTAAATTTGGAGTAATTTACAACTATTCTATATTTAATTTTTAGGGAAAATTCGGGAAAGGAACTTTATAAATACAGAAATGACTGACTATTATAGCCTACAAAACAGAAATATTTAAATTTAGAAATACATATTAAATCTTGTGAAAACTAGTAATTCAAGTTAGAAGTAGAAAGTAGAATTTCACTTCAAGTAAAATGTCCACTATTCAACTGATTTTTCTTTGAGATTTACAGTACCTGAAAAACAAACAATTCTTTCCAACCATCTACTCCAACGGTAGCATATGGGAGTATAGCTTTTATCTGACTTCCCGAAATCGTAAAGTGGTCATCCACCATCAGAACAAATTTTTATTTATTACACTTATGTTCCTAAAATCTGTAGGGTCCAATTCACCACCATCACTCCATCAATTCTTTAGACGAATAATGTTCCCTAATTCTGGCACCTCCAACTTTATCGATAAAAATATCTACATTTGTTGAAAAATCAGTCATGGATGATTCGATCAAAATATACATATTCATTCAAAAATCAGCCATGCTTCCTACATCTCCTTAACTTCCATTTCGTCATGAAAAGAATCAAAATCATTATTTTCAATCCTTGTCACATTTTCCCTTTCTACGTCATCTATTTCCTTGATTTCTTCTGAACTTGACATCAAATGGCTTTAAATCATTATTAACAAACATCTTTTATACGTGAAAAGTAATATGTGTGTAGATTACATGGTAGATTTTTTTTTAAATGTCAGTTGTTAATTTGACAATTTATAATTTGAAGAATTTAATTTAAAAGCTCATCTTACATATAACCGGGGTAGAGAAAAAAAAATGAACTTAAGAAAGTTTTGGTTTCATTTTTTTCTAAACACATTTGTAACTAAGGTAACTAAACGTTATCAGATAACAATGAAAAAAAGGCGAGAAATTTTTCTTCTTCTAGAGTGAGTTAACCAAAGCTCATGCTTTCCAGTTTGCTAAGGCTTCAGCAATGTTTACTGCTGTCACCATTCCCAATCATCCCGCCTGATCCTAAGCATTCTGGTATCAATCATAAGTTATCTACTTGTAACGTTACAAAATTTACATTTTTTATAAGATTGCTTTATTAAGATCTATTTAAGAACGCATCTAAAAATAAAAATGATTAAGATGTTCAAAATGCTTGCTTTAGGCCGAAACATTTTTAAGAAGGGAAGAGGTTTTAGTTATGCACTGGTTTTATACAAAAGAAATGTGATACGTTGTGAACAGATTTGTACTTCTACTAGTTCGATTACATTGAAATCCTTTCCTGGACTGAAAGAGTTTCCAGTTTTCTTTTTTCCTTTTCATTTTACAAGTGGATCTTCATGTTATTATGCTACGTTTATTATGAGAGAGAACCCTTTATTTCATCATTTTGTACAACTGTTTTTTTAAACGCTTGGTGTTCACTTGTTAGTGAGCTGAATTTCTTTAACTCAGAGGTGATAACCCTTTGGAACCGACTTTTGCATGATTAAAATTTAACTACGAAAAGTAGTTTAATTTAATGTTGACATACTGAAAAAAGTATACTACGAGCTTAAAGCTTTTCACTTTCCTGTTTCCCGGAAATCTCCTGGGGCAATATGTCGCAACCGCTTATTCTACTGGTACAATATGTCCCATTTGTATAGTCAACTGGCACTATTCCAGTAAAACATCTATTAAACTCTCTTTCCTGCATGTCAGGAAAACAACTTTACAGTTTCGTTACAATAATCTTGTAGTAATTTGAGGACTGATTTAATATAGTGCCCCACTGTTAAATACCACAAAAATAATGTATTCAAAATTTCTTAAATCTGATGCTAAAAAGGCTAAATTATTACTAAATAAGAACAATAAGAATTATTTTATATTATATGGCCTAAATATAGTTTTATTTCTGTAAAATTAAAAAAAAAGATCAATTCAAACTAGAGTAATGTGCGTGCTCAAAAACAGAAATCCGCCATTTGCAATCTGAGAGTGTTTCCAAGTTTCTTTAATCATAATTTTATTCTTTAATTCCTTAAGAACACTGAAAACATAAAAACCCATACAAAAGAGGGATTTATTTATCAATAGGGTATGAAGTCTAGTCTCCGGGACGTGTATGCCCATTAGGACCGAAAGGGTCAATGAACTCTCACGACTTCTCTTAGTATTTATATAAATAAGAGATAGAATATATTAATTGATAGAAATTTCACTGTTTCTTTGATATGTGTGGTTTATACAATCAATTTGACAATAATGGTTAGAAAATTCTCAAGATATTGGATAATTCATGTTCTCTCGGATAAACGTTTATTAGGTCACAAGAACAGGATTAATATCGTCCGCATTCTTTGATAACGATAAAACCTGTCAGAAAACAGAATTTTTTTTAAAACTAAAACAGCATTTAAAAGTTATTAATTATCGTAATAGGGAAAATCAAGTTAGAAGCAGATACGGAAAAGCATAAAGGAAGCCAGAGAATCATGAAAATAATCGAAGAAAAAGGATGCAATCAAGATAAGGAAAACAAGTTTAGATTTTTTGGTTCCTACAATACAATTATATAGAATACTAAACAGAATTCTGTCATATATTACGTACTAGTTCCACTGAATTGCATGAGTACATTGCATTGAATTTTGCATTTGTACATACGGCAGCTTAATTTTTGTGATATATGGTCATGCGAACTCATAATTTACTGTGCAATCGCATTAACCGTTTCACTTCTATCTTTTTCTTATATGATATCATATTCTATTTTATTTTTGATACGCATGTCTGTTTGGCTCTTTTTAATTTATTGGTAGCTTTATGTATGCATGTGTGTTGTTTCTTCTTTGCCCGTATTTTATAACTGCTGTGTTAGTCTGTAATAGTAAACGTTTTTTTCGATTTTAAAAGTGACCGTCTCTTAATTTTTTGAATAAGATCTCTTATTTCTTTTCAGGGATAATGGAATATTCAGTTTTACACTAAAAGTTCGCAAGAGTGATGGTATGTGAGTATTTTCTTTAATATTTTAGTAATTTTTTTTAGCATTGAAATTGTGTAATAATACAATTCTTTTGACCTTTGTCATACAAATAAAAAATTAGTCAATGAAGTAAAATATTTAAGTGTATTTTTAAGACTATTAGTGCTTACTTGCTGAAAATTCATGGCGAAAATTAAAAATATGAAATTGGGCTTTAGCGATCTTAATACCCCATTAACTCCTCTACCAAATATTTATGTATAAAGAGGAATTTTTATTTTTCTGGAAGTTTGAAAGGAATATAATTGATTTTGCGACTTGTTTTGGGAAAATTTTATAAAAAAATAAAGGAAAAAGTAAAGAAAAGAAGATTATTTTGTATAATTAAAATCCCTGAAACACTGGTTTTTGGGTTTATTTGCATAATTTATTTACAAATAAATTGCAAAACTTTAATAAAAACATTTGATGGCTTGGGGCTGTAATATTTTTTTGTTTTGCTTTTTTTATAAATACGATTAAAATTAAATAATTATTTTGGCTTTGAAAAAGTGTTTCCCCTTTGGTTTCTATAAGAAGAAAAAATAGAAGAAGTACACAACTAACAAGAATATGTTAATGGTTTGTTAAATATGTCGATGGGCTACATCTAAATTTTGAATTTTCGTGCTAAACAGGTTATTGAAAATCAAATGAGTGTCAAGACTGATGTCAGATTACAGCCCTGTAAGAATGTTGGAAAAATACCCCTATATATAAAATGTAATCGTTGTTGTAGTCGTTAAATAACAAAAACAGGCCGAGTTATATTCTAATTTTCATTTTATTATGGGAGAGTGACGGACATACGTGCATCTTAGTTGAAGTTTCAAGTAAAAAAGCGAACAGAAAATTCCTGCATTTCCTCAGGTAGGGATTTAAGATATAGACACGTGATCAAAGAGAAGGGAATATTGGCTATTTTTAATAAATTACGTAAGCGTTTTAGGGAAAAGTCTGGCAGCAAGGAGATGCCGTCATGATTTTCTGTGGGCACGTGAAAGCGATTAAAATATTCTTTTAGTAATAAATATGCCAAAACGAGAGATTTAATATACCTCCAGCGCGGGAAAACGAAACTGGAGTTTAAGAAAAGTGATTTTGGAATACATTAAGACTTTAAAATATATACTACTGGAATTTAAAGCAAAATTAAGTGAGATTTATTACATGTATATACAAAAAAAGAGACAGTTCATGTGACATGGTAGTCAGATGAAAAAGATAATTGCGGTTGTCATCATCTATGCAAATATAAGTCGCACTGTATGCAATAGTGCGTTTTTTTTATCTAACATCTTATGCTACACTATGACACAGTGCTAACATTTCACACCGTTTTGTTGAGGATGAAAAATGTGCTATTAATCGGCTTTCAGCTGTTATAATGAGAAAGAGAAATACCACTGCCTTACGAAAAGTTTTTTCATGTCTTCACCTACCAATTCTAAGTTATTAAAGGCACGGACTGGGAAAATTCGAGGGAAAGTTTTCAGGTTCTCATCTGACTGTATAATTTTAGGCCTTATCAGTGCTATGATAACCAACACGCTAGTATACATGTTTATTAACAAGTTTGTACAAGATAAGAACTAAAATAATAAAAAATTTAAGTAAGCTTAACTAAATATATTAAAAAACTCTGAAAACTCCACTTAGTTCTTGACGCGATCCACAGTTTACGATACTCCAATCGAAATTAGTAAGTCAGATAATAACAATATGAATTTTTTATATCTTTTAAGCATTCAGATTTAGGTTAATGTCGAAGAGAAAAAGCCGCTCTTAGAAATTCCTATGTTCCAGACTTCGACTTTTTAGGAAATAAGACTATTTAATAGGGTCTAAAAAATTCGCAAAATCCAAGCAGAAATCAGCTTATTGGAAACTTAGTCTTTAATTACATCACCACACACACCTTAGTCTGATCAGTTCTCCTTCGAACACACGTGCGCACACGCATGCATACATGCACGCACGCACACAATTCCTAAAAGTATGTGATAACAAGCATTATTTTTATAAAATATTTTATTAATATATGTAGATGAAAACATTACTATTTTATCCTCAGTAAATTACACTCACTCTCAAGTACACGCACACACGCAAATAAACGAAGAGAGTAAATAGCTTTATACAAGAAAAGCATTCTGAAATGTTTCGCATATACAATATTCTAAAACCTTTAATTTCAAAATTTACAAACGATTATGTTGAATTATTCTACAGTGATGACTTCCTTCTTTAATTAGGGTGTTTGAGATTACGGCATATTTACTGGAACTTTTTATTTATTTTCCAAGATATTTAGAATAACTTCCTGGTTTCAGAATAATTTAAGTACGTTGGAGAAGAACCTCACAAATTTGAAGCGTTGCTCGATTGAATACGATTTACCACAATTACTTTCCTAACTTCCGCACCAGAAGAACAATGTTTGGAAAATTTTAAAAGGAACAACAAGACCACAAAACCACGGTTGCCAATTGCTTTTTAAGTTAACCAAAATTCAAATCATCGACTAATTTGGGAAGTGGTGCTGCCATATTTTTATTAAATAGGAACGCATTTTTCATTTTATGCAGTAGCAGAGGATATCTCCTGTCCACCTTTTGAATTCTTACAATCCTATTACAACTGTCGCTTTGTCAATTTATAAATTTAAAAACGTAATAAATTTTGAAATCCCCTCAGTATTACATCCATGTTGGATAAATTAATGTTTTGCTCCCTGAATGTCTGTTTCACAACAATCGTTCTACTAACAAAGTGAAACAACATATACAGACGTTAGGCCAAACTTTATGTCGGTGTTTCCCAACCTTTTTTGCGCAATGATCCATCTAAGTCTTTATGTCCCCCTATGTATTTACAGAGCAAATGCACATAATTTTTAATATTCAAAAATTAAATTGTTCATTGAAGATACTTACATGATAGTTTTTAGGAAGAAATCACTAGGAAACTGTTGAGAAACACAGTCGGTAAATTTTCAAAATATATAATGGGGAACTGAAATTCAGCTAAGAAGTAATTTTAATATTAAGTTCACCAGTTATTATTATTAATTTTGAGAACGTTGCGCGGATTAAAAACTTTTTTACATATATTTTCGAAAATTATTCAGAGAGTAGATCCTAAGAAAAATGTGCCGTTTCGATATGGCAATCTATATATGCTAATTAAATCACAGTAGACAGTTAATTGTAAGCTCTGGACGAGTCCATTTTTGAATTGCCCTCTTTAAAAGTCAAATTCCTCCCCCCCCGTGGGGAGTGGACCCCACGTTGGGAAACATTGCTTTATGTATTAACAATTCAAATTTGGGCTATTTTTAGCTTATGATTTTAAATCGAAATAAAATTTTGAAATTCGAACAGCATTACATTGAACTTTGTTAGATTCTGAAAAGAAAGATACAAAACACGTGTATGTAGGATTTAGAAATCCAGTAAAATGCGTTTTATTAAAGCGTGGCCAGTTTAGGGTTATACGTATTGTGCTAAATTTATCTAATTTCTTTGTAAAGACAGAATATGGTAATTGAATTTTCTGCTGAATTTATGTCCTGTGATTCTGAAATTTTGTTCTGTTGAGTGCTTAGTCAGAGCAAAATAATATGCTAACATTTTCAAAATTTAATCACAATTTAATCGATTGATTTTAATCAAATTTTCATCCCATACGAGAGGTAACCAGGTAATGAATTTCAAAATAAGAACATAACATGTGACACAGCCGTTTCTTACCAGAACCCGACTTCACATATGTGACAGACGTAAAATCTATTCCAGTTGATGTCTTCCAACATCTTAGGCTGCTGTGGACGTTTTTCCCGGGAGGTTCTGGTACCGAAATTGCTAAAAGTCTCGTAATTAACTGTTAAATATATTAAACTAAAGATAGGAAATAGTTATCAATAAAAAATAAAAATGCGTTTTTATAATTGTACCAAAAATCAGAAAATACATTTTAATTAAAAATCTGAATTTCAAAACAAAAACCGTAAAGGCGTGAGATACTGAAAACAATACGATAAGGAAATTGAGTCATAATGAATATGACGAGAAAGAAAATAAGTAAAAAATAATTAAAAATCAAAATATATTATGAATGCGATTACAATTTTAATTTACTTACAAGGGGAGGGAACGACTTGGGGCATTGACTTGGGAAAGGGATGAGACTTGTTAAATCAGCAATATACTTTTAGAGGTGTTCACCAATGATCAAACTTTCAGTACAGCTTATATACTAGTAAGTCGTCGCTGTCGATCAGCGACCCAATAGCGTGGGTGGCAGTGTACTTGCCTTCTATCCATAGGTCGCTGGTTCGACTCCGGCTCGACGGATGGGAATTTTTTCCATCCATCCGGTACGGATGCTGTAATGGTATCAGGCTCTGGGACATGGGGCGGCGTTCTGCCCGGCTGGTCCAGGTTCGATCGTGCTTATTTTTAGTTTTTCAACATTATTTCATATTAAATGAAAAATTTACAAATATTTTAATTAAAATATTAGTTATTTTTCATGCATAAAATATCTCTTCATTTATATGATTACTTGCATTATGGCTAAAATTCATTAGCATTTAAATAATTATAAATATAACTTTAATGGCGATAAATAATAACTATAATTACTCACATTATATTTTTTTTTGTTTAGGGTTTTTTATTTAGAAATTTTAGAAATTTTTTTACATCAATTAATTTTTAATTAGATACAATAACCACGATCTATAAGATCCTACTAATCTCATTCAAAACTATTAGCTCACTTTCCAAGATTTATTACTATTTAGATTATTATCGCCATTCTAAACTATAGGAAGAGCATTAGGAACAGCCTCTCAGTTTCCAACTCTTATCACATTACGAGGGAAAGATTCAGTCGCTATTCCAAGCTACTTTTGTAACAGACGGATTTAACGTGCACCAAATCAACTTATTCATTGGATTTTTGGTGGGCTTGGTTAATTTGATTTGCTGGATTAATGTTGCATTTTAAAACTATATGATGGCTATTTAGAAACATTTCTTGCAATTATCTGCCGCGACCAAATGACGAGACGACATCTGCGTTAGCAGAACCCTTTCTGAGCTTCCACACCACAATGGTGTGAGGACGTTTGACCCCATCGGATAAACACCACTTAAACGAAGGAATTTTAATGGAATTAGGTCTCGAGCCTATGATCCTCCGATCGCGGAACCAAGACTGTGCTAACAGGCCTCTGTTATCTCTGATCATTGGTGACTTTCAGATTTTAAGGTTCAAACATGAAGCTTAGACTAACACAGCCATTGTTTTCTTACCCGGCTAGTTGATCATTTTGAGAACTAAATTAATAACTATCATACAGTTTAAAAATGTTTGTGACATGGATCTGAGAAGTGAAATGACCAATTAATCAGAACGATTAAGTTGATCGCGTTTGCTCAACTTAGGTAAATGCGAAAATATCATTGCATTTTAAACAAGCCTCATTATGCTTCAGTCTTTGGTAGTAAGTATCTTTCCAGTTAATAATTATTACATCTCAAAAATTACAAATGTTACAGTAGACGATCTAAATGTCCAAATGCTTGAGACGAATGCCTAGAAGGCATCTATTCCAGACGAACTAGTTAGTAACAAATGATCATCTCACAAGATGGCTTTTTTACAAATAGCCCGAGCTAGAGCAAATTAGCGGTTTAATTAATGGGCAAGAATACAGTTTTTTTTCCAAGCTTCCGCTGCTTATGCACACATATATTCATAACTCCGAAAGCTTTCGAGAGAGAGAAAAAAACTCCTGCATGGGAACACAGCTCCTTTGTTCTTGGTGTTCTTTCTCCGCGACGTAAAAGGATTACCGGCAATTGCAAGAGCAGCTAGGGTTAACAGAAAGAAAAACATGAAACAAGAAATGAAAAGAGAAAGAAAGTAAGAAAAAGTAAAGAAAGAAAGAAAAGAAAAGAAATTCGACTTCCTTCTTTTCCGTTAGAATATTTTTTTCCCTTTCTTATCGTGTTTTGCTGCTTCTGCTACAGAGGACCACAATTTTCATTAAAATCGCGACCTTTCCTTGGTGGATGGTAGCTGTGCTTTTTCCCCCTTCCTTCCCAGCATGCTCTTCTGCACGTGCTTTTTTTAAGCACATTATTCGGAATGCGACTTTTTCCACGCCTTTTAATAGCACATCTTTGATTCCATTTAATTAAAAACGTTTATCAAGGATTGTTGGGGAAAAAGAAAATGAGCTTTTCCCTTTCGGAATGTGAGACGTTTCTCTTCTCTGAGGAGCTCTACGACGCAGAAAGGAAGGGGTGAAAAAATGACTAATTGGAAAATTTCTCTCCGAAATTATTCCTTCTCAACAGTAAAAGAAATGGACTTTTTTCCGCCAGATCTGTGCTAGTTCGAGCTCTAATTTAGTTTTGCAATTTTTGTTTTAAATATCAAGAAACAATATTTTAATTACATTGGAGGAATTGCTCGGATACGACGCAGTGTCGATTTTTGGGTTATTCCATTCTATTTTGCTGTTATTCGTAAAATATTGATGGAAAATTTGGAGGTTACGCCCTTTGTTCGCTACGCTTCATTAATCCTTCCGGAAGTGTTCTTCTTGTCTGGCAATATTGATGTGTATAGCAGGTGGGTAGGATACGATGCACCACCAAAACTATTTAGCCCTCTGAGCGCTAAGTTATTTTTTATGCGAATTAATTCACCATAAATTTAATTAGTTTTTATATTAAAATTTACGTGGATAATAAAATTAGTTGTTAAATAACTTATGCATAATATACAAGTTAATATATATATATAAGTTACATTACTGCTAATTTTTGCAATAGCTTTAAAATTTTTAAAAAATGATATTTTAAAGTGAATAATTGGATCTTTAATGTGTTCGATCAAGTCTCTGAAATCTTAAGAATATTTTCACGGTAGTTCACGAACTTAAGCATAAACACGAATGATCTGCTTTTGAACTGAATATGAAAAACGGAAAAATACGGCTCAGACGCTCAGATGATCAAAAACACCATTAAAAATAAATTGATTGAAAACAAAAACTATGAAATAGGGACGCAGAATATTTTCAATTCACTATGCATGCTTCTTTATTCTGATGGATGCAATTCTCATATATGTAACAGCACTGAAAGACCAGTTATTTGACAATGAGGAGCCGCTGTGGTCTCGTGTCAAAGTCTCCAGTTCGTCATGGGCTCGAGACCCGATCCCACGGAAGAACCGTCGAATATATGGGCCTGGTGCACCCCAATCTGAAATCGAGAGTCAAACGTACTCCCGTTAGTGTATGGCGAAGAAGGCTGGAGACGGGGGTTCTGGCTCTGGCCAGGGTTTAAAATTATGCAATCCGCCCTAGAGTATCTCCGTGTTGCTCCAAAACGGGGAGTCAACTAAACTGTTTGAAAATGAAGCTTCTTAAGATGGCATGCAACATTTTGTGGCTTGCAAACAGTTCAGAGTTATAACCTCTGCTTCACTTTCTCATATTGATTCCCCTTTTGCCAAAATAGTTTGCCCGCAGTTGTTCATAGGTCCACCACTTCATCTTGATCTATACCACTACCAGAGTAAATGGTAGTGTTTCTCCGTTCCTTTCTCTGCCGCACTGTATATTAACACGTTTATCGCCATGTCAGTCACCGGTGACTGACACTATGCTTTCCTTGCTGACCATGTCAATCACAAGTGATCGACGGTATACTTCAGGCCGCGCCAGTCACTGTTGTCTGGAGATACACAATTGAAAAGATTATATTTTTCTATTAATAAATTTTATGTAATTTGAAGATCACAAAAGAATGTAACTAAATATTACTTGTTAATAAAAAAGTTTTAATGAGTATTATTAGAACACGGTATTAATATAACTAACTGAACTAAACTATTTGAAAGCTAAACGAATGAGTTCAACAATCTAAAATTTTGTGTCATATCAAAATGAGCCCATAATTTCCACTGCGTTGTAACGGCCGTTTTATTATTTTTTTATAGCTATCACAAGCTACAAGTTGTTTATGCATCCATCACTTCATCTTGATCTATACCAGTAAATGATAGTGTTTCTCCGTCTTTTTTCTCTGCCGCACTCTATATTAACACGTTATCACCATGTCAGTCACCGGTAACTGACACTATACTTTCCGTTCGGACCACTTCAATCACCAGTGACTGACAGTATACTTTTTATTCAGACCACCTCAGTCACTGTTGTCTGACAGTATACTTTCGGTCCAGGCCGCCTCAGTCACTGCTGACTGACAGTATACTTTCGGTCCAGGCCGCCTCAGTCACTGCTGACAGACAGTATACTTTCGTCAGTCAAACATATTCGTATACAAAACATTTTGAGATATCTTTGAATTATTGAAGGTTGAGTCTTTAAATAGTAAAAACTCCAAAATGAAGTCGGATAAGTAAATTCAGAGTATAGCAACAGATATTATTTGGCACAAAACATGCATCTGTTACAATAGACGTTTTCGCGGGAAAAAAATCCCTTCAAAAATTATTATTTTGTATTCTGCAGACAACAATTAAATAACAAATTCACCATGTATTTAAAAGACTTTAGTTAAAAATATTCTACAATTTCGGTGTTATGGCTCGGTTTGAGGCCAAGGTGTCGATTCCTCGTTTGAAAATCGAGGGTTCGAATCACAAACGTTGGCGGAGTAGGAGTACTTCAAATTTGTGAAGGCCCTAACATCTTTCATCAATAAATTGCATTTGTGTTGCAGCCAGAATTTATGGATGATTCAGGTATCAGCTTTGTCATTCGACTACGGTACAAAATTTCAAAGACTAAGCCAACTAGCATGTGTTGCAGCCAGAATTTATGGCTGATTCAAGTATCAGCTTTGTCATTCGACTACGGTACAAAATTTCAAAGACTAAGCCAACTAGCATATTTGTAATATGACTTTAAATCACGAAGTAAATATGAAAAAATCATTCAATCATTTCAGACTGTTCCGAGCACATAAATATGTATAGTTATAGATTGCGGGCAAAGTAGTGTGATAACCTGGAGGTGATACAAAAATGCTTCTGGCGAGAGGTTGTTTCATTTTCTCGATCTAAATTAGATCGAAAAATGAAACAACCGTTCAAACAAATCGATCTCAGATTGAAATGAATCTTTTCCATACCAGTCTATTGTTCACACGGAAAATGCTGAATGAATAGCTGTGAACAGAATTTCGTAAAAGATAGAGACAAATTGCTTTCATCCTATTCTTAACCAAATATACATCGTGCCGGATTGGCACTTTCCAAATTATCAAGAAAATGAGTTTACACTTTGCTATTGTTTAAAATTTAATACCATATTAAACATCCAAGTATCTGATACGGCCAAAAATCGAATCTGTCGTCACTTCCAATCATGTTCATCCCCTCCCCCACTTAATGGTATGCTAGACTCATAGATGAAATGGATTTGAAAAGAATTACAATGGAATATTTCACGGGGAGGGAAAGGGGTAGGAAGGAAATTAATTATTCACAATGATAAATGAATTCTTTATCATAAAATGAACTAGTTGGGAATGAATGTTTCTTTAAAAACCTCAGATTCGTTTGTCAAAAGAAACCTCTTTTGACCCCTTAACTGATTTGCCCCTAAACCCCACGTGCATCGAAGTAGCGCAATTTCAAACTTATAAACTAAAACAAAGTCATTTACAGACGTTATAATTCGATACAAAAGTTACTTGGGGTCCATAAGCATTTCAGCTGTTCTTTAGCTGCTCGACTGAATTAAAATGACAACGCATTCGCAACATAGAAGGTGCCATCTGATTAGCTAGAAAAAAGAAACAAATAAGTTAAGGAGTTAATTTATAAATTTATAGAATTAGTACATAGATGCCAAAGAAAATTTAAAAAATCAATACAATGCAACAACAGGGTCGTTTCCTTTAACTGAAAAAAAAATCTTTTATCTCTTTCGATTTAACATCACCCTCACATCCGCCGCAACAGAACGTAATCAATTATTCTAAAGGTAGTTTGTTTTCACAGCAAAATCCAACCGATCATTTCGCGACCGCAGAAAACTCTCCCATAAATGCCCGCATCAAATTTTTTCTGCTCATAGATGTACCATGTAACGGCCTAATACATTTGCCCTCCTCCCCGCAGAAAACAACCGCCAAAACAGTGAGAGCCTTTAAAAGATTTACGGTCCTCGTCAAGCCGCAACAAAGCCATTTTTCCACAATAGCACTTGTCCCCGCCTAATGTTCTCGTAAATGAGGGAATGTCGGTGGGCAGCCGCACATCCAGCCCTCGTTATTTCGCTTCACTAATAACACTAATGGATCGAAATTACGACGTTAATATAGGGCGGAGGCAAATCTCATCAATGGGGCTCTTCGTATCGAGGAATTAGCGACAGCAGGCGACTTTAATTCGTTTACAGCACCTCGCTGGTCAGCTGTTTGTCTCGATCACCTGCAGCCAATCGGAAGCCATTAGGCATCCCTTCCGTTGGGGATCTGTCTCTCGGAATTTGGTTGGGGACAAAACTAATAGCCATGAATTGGATGAAGCGAGTCGGGCCAGATAAGTAGACATGATAAAGAATTTCATTTTATGAGTGCCAGGGAAGGTAATAATTAAAATGCATCGTGAAACAAGTTACATCTAGAGCCTCTCAGAACTCATGTTCTGTGAGTTTTTCCAAGACATTCCGAAAAGGTAAATGGAGCAGAAAATTAATTTTACGCGATGATTCGAAAAATTCTCGTGTCTCTTGTGAGGTGTGATGCTTAAAATGCAATGTGGAATAAATTTTGTCTGAAATCTCAAAATTGAAGTTTTCTGAGTTTTTGAGTCATACCGAAGAGCCAATTGGATGAATGTTATATGTTTCCAAAACTTAAGGTATTTCCGATCTAGTGATATGCAGTCATTAAAGTAGAGTAAAACATCGATTAACCGTCACTGCCCGGATCAGGGGTTTGATATATAACCGAATAGACGGATAACAAAAATCTCTTTATCCATATGTAGAGTAACGTGATTTAACTCTGCTGGCTTGGGGAGAGAATGAAAATAAGAACCTTTAAAAGTGAATAATACATACATGCAGTGTTTAACCCCTTGCGGCGCAGTGTGCCAGCTGATGGGACACATAATCTCACTCGCTTCTGAACCGTTCAATTCAACTATGAATGAAAAATAATAGGTTTGGGATAGGGCTAATAGTACTCCTTTTAGAATGTATATAGCAGCCTTATGAAATTTCGTTTCGGAACAGGAATTATTACACAGATAAAGTTTGGGAAAATTCCTCAGCTCAGAGATAAGAAATTTTTTCAGTTCTGGACGTTTACAATTTTAGCAAACTAACTCGAAAATTTTTCTCCAATATTCTTGAAGTTTTAATTTATGATTTTCTATAGGATTCAGCAATATTTTTTGAGTGTATCAAGGTGGCTGTATCTAAGGGGGTTATCATATGAGGGGTGTGACCCCAAAGGGGGACGACCCCCCCTCGGAATGAAGTAAGGTTTTTTAAAACTTTTTTTTATAGATTTTATGTCTAGACAATAAACTAAACCCAATCATGATGTTTCTTCATTATATTTCAAAAAAATTAATACCTTGCGCCGAAAAGGTTTAATTTTACGAAACGATCAATATAAACTTCAATGTGCGAGTATTTATGTACATTACATTAAACCACCTGCATCCCCGTGTTTAGAGCCGTTTGGCTCCTTTCCGGTTTGGATGGACGGTGATGAATTTTATTTTTTAAAAAGGAAAATACATATAACAGGGAGAAAAACAAATAATAATGATGAAAAAGAAACATACACTGGACAAGAAGAAACATAAGAACAACACGGAAAACGAAACAATATGAAAAAAATTAAAAATACATAAAAACAACGAAAAGAAAAAGGAGTCATAAATTGCCGGAAGCGTGCGTCAGTCTGGGTGGATGCGTGCTCAGTGATGTTCCTCTACAATGAGATTGTTCTAATCGAGTATTAATGTAGAGAAAAGTATTGTAATACTATAAACTTACATAACTTTTTACATTTTAGACGATGACGGATAACAGAAACTGACGGTTAAACGAGTGACGGTTATAGAAGTCTTACTATATACTATTGAACAAGTGGTACGTAATATATTTTCAACCTGTGTGTGTGTTTTTTTTCATATGCTACAAGCTGCTTTACTTCAGTAGTCGGGGTGGCTGCCAAACAGAGTCATAGACTGCCAAGTTTTCTGAATGATGCTATGCCAGATGACAGTTATTGGGGCCCATATCTCATACCAGGGTAGCTTTAATACATTTATTCCGGAATTTGGAATTTATACATGAAATTCATGTATGTTAGATCGATAAATGAAAGAAACAAGAATTGGAGGATAAAGCACTTCTGTTTCAATTTGTTTTGAGCTATGCAACATTAAAAGAGAGGATTGGAAAGGATTATTGAAGTTTAATTGGGGAAAAAATTTCGTTCTGTAGAAAAAACCGAAACTATGTTGTGTCAAAAACCTTTTGAGAATCAAGTTAGAAGCAAGCTAACATAAAAACATCGCATTTAGAATTGCAATTATAATGATGAATCTTGTCTATAAATGTATGATCTAAAAGTATTAAAGCTAAATTGCATTAAAAACACGACGGTCTTCTAAAAATATGAAAAGATTAAGCTGCGGTTTTTCACCCAATTAAAATGGAAGGTTCAAAATACTAGAAAAAACTAGTTTAAAACGATGTATAGGAAAAGCATCGCAGTCAATCAAAATACGACGAATTGTTTATGGCCAATGCAATGATTTCACATAAATGGTTCCTCTGTAAATAGAAGGCATGACCAATACACAATCTAGTCAATATGACATCTTGATATATTTATATATAGATTAATCTAAATGACTAAAAGAGAAAACACTATTTTTGGGAAATGAATGTGACTGGAGTCTTCAAATCCCGAAAAAATTGCCTCCAGAAAAATATATCGTTCACTTTAAAATTAATTCCTAGTTGATATTACAAGGATATAGTGGGATGCATGCTTTATCTACTGAGACGCCAACTAATTTGTTATTAACAGCATAATTTGTTTATAGAAACAGTTGACCAAAATCAAGAAAGTTTATTCTTTTTAAAAATAATTTTCGCATGCTGGAGACAGATGAGGCTTTGCTTGAATCTTGTTAAAGTAAACCACAATGTCACGCCAAGCAACGATATGAAAACCATGCTTCTGTCCATCTTATTGATCTTCAAGCTCCGGTTGGCAGAATTTTAAAATCCAGGGATTTCACCCATTTTCTGAGCGGCATGCAAACCTTCTGAGAGCGATATATCTTCCGTACAAAATCAGAACTGTATTATGGTACGCTGTTGCTACAGAAATTTTTCAATAAAAGTCCTAGATGCTAAAAAGGATGAAGAAATTTACTTGGAAAAGAAAAATAAAAACAAAGTATTTTACAGAAAAGCCTAACATGTATGCATAAAATATACTATGCGATATGGAAGTAAGATGGCTCAAGGGAGAATTTAGGTTAAAAAAAGAAACAGATGTTCATAAGCATATGTTTTTTTATTTAAATAAAACTACATAAGTAAAGTAAGGGATTTAATTTGAACGAAACGCATCGAATAGCATATTTTCCAGAAAAAAAACTATGCAGAGTTATAAATGGGATTTCATTCACATTTATTGTCGATAATATGTGTTTAAATTCATTTTTAAACATAAATAATTTTAGATAAGAAAAAAATCCATTTCATAAATTTCTTTCGATGACGGAAGTTCAAGCTTTTATTAAAATATTCTAGAAATAAAAAGTTTCGTATATGATATGATATGATATGATATGTACATTAGAATATAATATCATGCTTCTTTGGAGATTACAATAGGTTCGGTTTTCACTAAAGAATTATCTTTCAATTACTGTCTTCCAAATAAGCAAATAGTGCTCCTATCGTTCTTATGAATGCAACTACGTTTATTTCACACCAGATAGTCTCTAATGTTGTTACATTTAAAAGTAAATGAAATGAAAGAGTTCCAAGTTCTCAAAAATTTAATTGAAAAATAAAGGAGTGTTGCTCACGACAAATTGATGTGGAAAATTTAGAAACACGAGATTTTGTTTTGTAACAACATACAGTAAGACATCATATGAGTATAATCGTTTTTTGAGGTGTATAAAAATTATACCATAAGACCTTAGAGAGGATATTTACGTCTATGTTAATTAATGACCAATATTGGAACCCAAAGAGAAGAATAAGGATTTATTTAAAACTCTAAATTATTTAATTACCAATCATACTTCCAAGCACCGTTACATTAGCCTAATTTTCTAATCAAAAGAATGAGGGCCTGGCGAGGGAAAAAGAAGTGCTTACTTGGAAGTCTGTGTGGGTTGGATATGCTCTGCAATGAATAATGATGGCTCTAATTTCACTTCGTCTAGCATATCTAGCCAAGTCTATGAGTCAAGGAAAGTGTGTGGTATCTTCTATTAGTCAAAGTGAACTTGGAGCACCTAAAGAAGAAGTCTGACTTAGCAATATTACATTGGGGCAGATTGCCTCTCTGAAAAACTTCCATTGGAAAAAGGTCCATATTTGTGTTTTACTTGCAGGAAATCCTCTAGCAGTCAGTAATCTGTTGATACGGCGCAAATTGGCCTGCCAATTCTTGAATAATGCAAGTCAAGAGAACAG